>JACGTJ010005691.1:0-10162 GCA_014858695.1 Chrysomya rufifacies | reverse complement strand
AAAAATGATAACGAAGTAATGTCGTAAGGAACCATCGTACAGTTCTCATACGAGTTCTTCGATCTACAATTAGAACTCTTGTATTATTTGCAACAGTTGCAACAGATTTATTAATGAGCTTTTTAAAAAATCGAAAAGACTCAGGGAGTTAGCTAGTATTACCAACAGGCCTGAATTTCTAAAAAGTTGGATTTTCCTTACATTGGAAATATCTATTAAAACGAAGCAGAAGCAGGTTTGAGATGGGTTTGGGTTAATTTTTCCTTCATAATCATACGGTTTTTAAGCATTTGAACTGAGTCTTAGACAAAAGGTAATAAACTTCTCAAGTATGCTCATAAAATATTTAAAACTTGTTCTAAATTTGTTTTCATATTCATAATACTTTTCAAATTATTATTAATCACTTCTACCATTTCCCTCGTATTATTTTATTAATATATAGATACTGGTACATGTTCACGTACAATTTAAAATTTACATTTATACTGCCTCATGCTTTTGTTGCAATCTACAATAAAATCTTTGCAACAAAAACACAAATTTTCTAATAAGTATTTAATATCCTATATATGACAAACACAAGTACTATATATATGTATATGAAAGTATTTTATACATACATAGATATGTGTACATGTTTAGACATATTAATACATATACAAATGTAACATTAGCTTATGCATTATAAACAAACATACATATAAAAATGTATACATTTACTTACATAGTTACATGTTTGTTAATTGAAATCAATAAGTGGTCATTGTACTAGAAATAATATTGCTTACAGCTCAAAGCTTTTATGGTACGACGAAAGATAAAAACAAAACTGTTTACATTAAAATAAATAAATTGTTGTTTTTAAGTGTTATATGATTCTTCTATTTGACAGTGAGATAAAAATTAAAGTTAATTGTAATTCCTAAGAAAAATAAAAATTTCGGAATTATTTCAATATTTTTTCAAACTCAAAACCAGATATCGATTACCGATAAACTTACGTAAATTTCTATAATGTAACTGAAGTTCGTAGAGTTCATTTATATGAATGAGTTCTATATAGAATTGGTGTTAAATCGATACCACAATTTCAAAAAAAAGTAAAAACATCAATGTTCCAGCATGTAGTTGCCTGGAAAGTGTGCGTCTAGTGATTTTAAATGCATTGTAAAAATTATAAAGTTCACATTATGTGTTATTGGCGAAACTAGCAGTCACATATTCCCCATCTTATAGTCACCATTAAGAATGCCTCTAATCGATACCCTAATTAAAGATAGTTCTCTTTCGCAACCTAAAAGGCTAAAACGTTCTCAATGTTCGACAGCTGATGATTGTAAACCATATATATGTAAATTCCGAGAATGCCAAAACACAAATTTTAATTAACGCAACAAAGAGGAGTTCGGATGTCGTTATCAGACATCGTTTTATGTATTTCTGCATATTTCTTTGTCTCTTCGTTGCCTTTTATATACTGATATTATGGTGCTCATGCCAACGTTACTTCAAATGGAGTTTAAGTTTGAAGAACAAAGTGTAATTTTAAACGAAATTTCTACCAGTTTTCAAACGAATAGTGAAGATATTGTTGGAAATGAAAATATTACAATTAGTTAGTGATTTTGGTTTAGCGCTTTGAAAAACATGAAAATAGTGCCAAAAATTTTAAGTTAACAACACCAATCCTTTCATTTAAAACAATATTATGGATTTGAACATAATAAATGTTAACATCATTCACGATAAAAACTACAAAAAGTCTGTCTAAATCATTAATGGTTAACCAGACGAATACCTATGTCTATGTTTTAAAAATTAATGTCAATTTGTATCTATTAAATACACTAAATGCATGTTCTATTTTTTTTTATCAGAAACATATTAAAAATTTGTAGTTAGACCAAGTCGACTAATTATCACTTTATTTCAATAAATATAAAATGATAGATGATCACTTTTTTGTAGTATTATAACTGTTAATTCTTTTGAAGAGCACAGGGGTTCAACAAATCTTCGTTATTATGTGTCCGTTAATTTATATTGGTTTCGGATTCATTAATCGCAAATTGTTTAAGACGAATGGTGGATTGGACTACAGCATCCGATTTTGGTGGCAGGGCTGCTGGCCGCAACTCCGGACAGTATTGTTATAACACGTTTTACAGTTACTCGTTTGTTCATATCAGACCCCCGTTTAATGGAAAGTTCCACCGTCATTGATTTTATCTTCGATGTTGACTTGCCATGATTACATGCTATGTATCAATAATGTATACAATAAACCTGTCAAATTACGTAACAGTGGAAAATCTCTAACTTCGGCCTGTTATTCATCTGATTGCCCAGGAAGTTCTTGATAATATATTGAGAGTAGTAAGATGTTTGAAATAAATCATTATTCAAATGAATTTTGTGACATACAGAATCTAAGATGAATTTGTTGCATAAACAAATTTTCTATATAAATAGCACGTAGTACAATGCATACTTGTTGATAATTTTTTTGAATGCTAATCATTTTGTAACATAAATATGTCTATGTTTATGTGAAGATTTTACCACAACATTGAATTTAACAAACATTTTAGTATTATCAAGTTGTCAACACTGCTGGTGCAGAACTGTTGTGGTATTTAGTATATAAATGATTTGTTATAACTAGCTGCTGTAAGCATAGTAAAATATTTGTAGCAACTACCAGTCGACAGTATAGTTCAATAGCAAAGCAAAAAATAAATAAATGGAAATGGTTATATAGTATAACAATCATACCACTAGTGGCCATTTAAAGTGAAGAAATTGTTTTTAAACTTGGTAATTTCTCTTTAATTAACCAAAAAAAAAATCAATAACAATAACAATTGTTTTTGAATTGTAACACAATGGGAAAATTTTTAAAACATAAAAAATAAAATAAATTGTTCACATTTACTGTTGCGTATGATTAATTTTTAACAAACGCATACAAACAAATATAACTCATACGTCTGTGTTTAAGGTATTAAAAGTTGTCGTTTGTTAATTATATGTACATTGTCTACCATAAATTTAAGGCTACTTGATTTTTTTTTTTTATATATATAAGTATGAGTTTGAAAAGGCTATCAACTAAATAATGGGTTTGTTGGCTCATTGCAAACATTTGTTCTTATACATGAGTATCATGTTGCAAGAAAAAAAAAAAAAAAATTGACAAATAAATTTAATACCACACATGTTAAAACATTGTTGTAAGCATAATTTTCATTGTCAATATTGGTCTTGTTTTATATTGTACTCGCACCATGTAGTCGCTAGTATCAAACAAATAAATGTATGAGTATGTAGATGAAGACAAATTGATTTATGGTTATTTTATGGTTAGACCATAATATATAGAGATATAGATATTAGAGAATTAAAAGTTTATAGATATATTTTTGTAAATTTGAAAAAAGTGTAAGGTTTATATTTACAGCTTTTTTCTAAATACATCGACAATTTCAAAAGTATAATTATATATAAATTTAACAATTTTTTGTTAATCTTATGGACATTGCTTAGAAACATAAAATAAATAAAATTTATCAAAATAATGAAAAAGAATTTATAACTTTATAAGTGCCTTAGTACTTTTTTAATGTTTTATTCGTCAATGCTGATGATCAAAAGATAAATACTTTTACTTTTACAATCTGAGGTCATTTCCGGAAACAGTGTAATCTTAATTCATGACAGATGTGATATCGATATGTTATTTCTTTTAGTTTTAACAAAATTGTTATGCATTTTAAAGAATAAGCAATAATTTTGTCCATTTTTGGTTTGTGTTTTGAATGAATTTTGAGCAAAAACTTGAAAAATAGATTTTTTACATTGTACGCACATTTTACTGAAACTATATAAAAATCTACTAAGATTAGGAATGAATTAAGTTTTAAGAGGAATCTATTAAATTTACACGTCACACTGGAAATTGCAGCCAATCAATCTCGCTTTTCGTTTCTGTAACCAGGAAAAAATTGCAACATTATCTACACTTTATTATTGCTATAGTTCACACATCTCCTTCCTAGTCTTGTCTTTATCACAAGACTGGCTATATTGCACTTGACAGTCCATTCTGTTTCTTCAAGTTTGATTGGATTTGTCAATGATAAGTTCCCTAATCTCTCTAAAAACTACCTTAAAGATGGTCAATCATATATTAGGGCTAGGCAGTAAAAGTCATTCTGGTTTAGGTCACAGACCACAATTAGGTTTAGGTTAGACTTAATGCCTTGATTTTGATGTATATACAGACATAGTTTTCCTTTGCAGTTAGGAATGATAAGGTGGACCGAAGGTATTAAGTGCTTATGCAGTCTTTACTAACTACGAAGATGGATGTTGTAACATGTGCTGATGAATACAAAGCTTTCTAAGCATAAGTTCTACACACTCTTAGAGTCACGGTACTCTTTAGGTTATACACTTAAATTGGTGCAATAAAAGAATTGATGAACCATTACAAGGTAAGATTATGTTGGAGTTTATGTAAATGTGACATTACTGATGATCAATTTTCGATACATTTGTAGACATTTTAATAGGGTAAGTATTTTACTTTTGACAACCTTCATGGAAATTGTTTAGGAAGACAAATCCAATGAGACCGAATGGAGTACAAGGGCAAAATTAAATCTTGAAAGGAAATGCCTAAAAAGGAGTAGTAAAGGTGAAGGTAAAATTCGACACTAGTGTCACCGATTTAGAATGTGTGGAAATGTCAACGAATTTCACTCAAATTCTTTGTGAATTTGATTTGGGTGTAAATTTCAGAGTTTCAAAGATTTTGTGTATATTTTATGTCAGGATAAGAAAGACTGTATTAACGAAACTAGAAATGTCATTTTATATAGCAGTTATAAGTTTCTTAAATCACAACTACTATTAAACTATTCTCAAAGCTATATATACTACTATTGAAGGAATCACATTGGACCTAACGGGTTTAACTTTACCCTGCTTTGTAATAATTTTATTTTTTTAATATTTATCTTTTAAATATCACAAATTTTCTGTAGTCATTCCTCTTACTGACTATATTCCAAAAAAATAAGTAACTTAAAAATGATTTAAAAAAGGATGCTGAATTTATATTTGTACATCTTTGCATTTGTAAGAGTTATTTTTTATGTTTTCTTATCAATATTAATACCTAAATCGAAATGCATAAAATCTTTATTATTACTACAATACAAAAGCAGCTGTGAAGTTCAATAAAAATTTTTAATTTTTTTCTCTTCACCAGTAAAGTTGATTCTTAACAATAATAATGGTAAATGTTAATGCCATAAAAATAGAAAAGGAACCCTTTAGTTCGAATAAGCTAAAGGAGTAAAAAGAGCAAAGAAACTGTAAGAAAATAGAAATAAAATGAACAATCCAATAAAACCCCCACGAAGAATATAGCAACACTATAAAAAAACAGGTGGATATGAACAAAAAAATATATATTTATGAAAGTGTTTGTCAGAATGTAAGTGTTTGCGTATAGAATTATGGAAAATGAAAGAAAAATCAAGGTGTTGTTAATGCCAATAGCAATATTGGCTGGTAACGTTGATGTGATTCTATTATTATTTTTTTACATTTTTTTTTATTTTACTGTATCCTTTAAGAGGAAGAAAAAAAAGAAAGGTAATAGTTTTTTTATTATTAGAAGCAAATTTTATACATTTGTGTTAGTATTTTATTGTAGCAATTGTATTGTATGTATATGTTTGTGTGCGTGTTTGTATTAGTCACATAAACGAAGGTCTTTGAGCTTTTGTGGTTGACCGCATTTGCAGCAAAATCTGTTACCAACGCATTACTTGACCGAGTGGAGCCATAAATATCTATGCGATACTGAAATGCAATTACGTAACATAACAATGAATTGTGAACACTTCGATTGCTTGCGATTTCTTATTGTTGTGGTCTTTAGATCAGTAGCACAGCGGGACTTTCGTTTGTGTGGGGCAATTAAAAATAAATGTTAGCAGGTGATTTTTATTTATACAAAATCCATTTCAATGTAAATCAACAGAAAAATATTTGTCATGAATTTGTTTACTAAAGCTTTAAGAACATGTTAGATCTTACATTGTTTAGCCTTCTTATGTTTATTCAATACAATGCAAGAACTTAAGCATCCTGTAGATGGGAACCAAGTTTTCCCTCAGTATATTCTCACAGTATCTGTTCACTAGGAGATTACGAGACTTTTTAAATAACATCTGTTTTCATGGAATTGAGAAAGGCTACACAACTCTTGATAACTTCATTTGAAAGATTCATATTAATTATTCATTAATTGGTCGCATTCAAAGATTTTACGGGACTGTTTGCAAAGGCTTTCATGTGTTGTGAGTATGTTTAGCCGATAAAAATTTATAAGCTGGTTATAAGTTTCTGAACTTTACATTTATAATAGATAAATTGCTGGAAGGCAAGATTTTTGTTGGATTAAATGACGAATTCTCTCATTGGATACAAAATGAATCTGATATATCTAAAATTGGGAATCTGCAATGTACACAAATATTGAGTTTTCCCAGAATGTGGGTACCAATGACAAAGTATTCTCTCAATTAAGTTTCAAGTAACATATTTCCAGTTCTTACGATAAATACGGTGGAACTTTGAGTAAGAACAGAGTCCTTATTACATCTACAAGACTTAAAAAGCATCACAAATCATAAATGTGGCAAGTTATGCAACAAAATGCTACAGCTTTTTGGTCCGTAGCTTCTTTATTTATAAACTAATTTCAATCAATCATACATAAGGAAATATTTGTGCTAATTTAACCATTAGTAGCACTTCATATACAATCTCTATAGCGTTTTAAATACACAGAAAGCCAGACAAAACGGTCAGAAAACTTATATATATATTCCTCTCAGTAACTTTTTTATACCACGCCTCTACTACTTATACACTTTAGAAAGCAACTATTTGATTACTGACAATTCTTCAAATATACACACAGCACTTATTTGCTACGATTTATGAAAAAGAAGACAAGGTAATATGTAATAACTTTGGAAAGTATGCGAAGTAAAGTACAATAATTTAAAACTTTCGAAAACTTCTAAAAAATATTTATAAATAAAATACTATTGTACATATTAAAATGCGCATTGTAGAATTTGTCTTTTTTATAGTTCAAACTTAAATGAATTGATTTATTTTATTTGGAAATACTTCCTTATGAGTTATAGATGTATTTTTGAGAAAATGAATTACACTCATTTTGCGCAAAAATCTCATATATATTATATGTAATGTATAAACTCGAAAGTAACTTAAACAAATATAAATGAAAAGTAAGAACTTGCTATGCACTTATAAATAATATTAACCGCAGCAATATTGGAACTATTTTCTTGTATCCGTTTGTTGTTTGCGTTTATTGTTGATTTTTTTCTTTTTTTTCTTTTCAACTTTTTCCGTCATTGTTTTCTTACAAAAAGGAAAAAGCTCTATATATTTATTGGCAAATTCCAAGTGCTGATTATAATGAAAAATAAAAAGTGGTACGAAGTATATTTTATATGGAGTAAAGTAAAATTTATGTTCATGACTTTCAAAGTTCAATGGCGAATATCATAAAATAACACCCAAATGACATACTTGCTTTTATACGCAACATATTAAAACACTTACATACATACACAAATACACTATTGTGTACAAACTTTTATAAAGATAAATATGTTTATTAGGGTGATGTTGGATATTTTATTGAAAATAATTATAATTTCTTTTATAAAAAATACATTTTGGATATTAGATGGGAATTTATGTCTGTTTGTTGTGTAATAGTTTTGGTTATATGTATGCGTTATGTAAAAGGTCACAAGTTTTCTTTCTTACTTAAAAGAATGCTATTTGTTTTATCTTCTTTATACTAAATTTAAAATTTCCAAACAAATGGTCTAATGTATCGGTATAAAGTTCAGTATAAACTTCGACAGAATTAATGTTTCGATTGCAAGTTTTCGAGTTTTTCCTATTTAGAACATTTTCTTCCTATAAGGATCATAGCGTCTCAGAAAAATATTAGTTTCGGTTTCATTAATCGGTAAATATTTAAGACGAGATGTGGATTAAACTACAGCATCTGATTCTGCTTTCAGGCCAATGGATGCTGGTACAGACAAGATTATTATAAGAAGCGAGGAAGAAGCGTTTGCTTCAAATCAGACATCCGCTCCATGAATAGCTCTTCAGTCATCTACTTCTACTTCTACCCACCCTTGACTCATCATGATACGTTTCTTTAGATGTGCGTTTAACTTGTCAGGATACATGACAACGGACAGCTAACAATACAGCGGATGTCACAAAAACCATTGTCTGGGAAATACCACATCATAGATCCAAAATGCTTGAACAGTTTAATAGAGATCTTAGATGCTTGAGCAGTTCAACAGAGGGCTCCATATCCCAAAATATTTGCATTTCCAAATTTCTTTCAGTAGATTTGGGATCTGTTTTTAAATGATCGTTTTTCTAAGTACACTGAGAGTAAAGAACTAAAATTCACAAATAGATATTACTTTGGAAATTTAATGGTTTCATACCAAAATTTTGTCTCACAACTTTTCAATTTACTGGCTTTTTTATTGGCTAAAAAGTATTCAAAACAATTAAAAATATGTTCAGAAAGTAAAGGTTTGCCGTAATATAAATAGTTAACAATATATTACAACTTGCTGTTTATACAATGACATAGGAGATGGATATAATTATTGACAATATATAGGCTACTTAAATGATAGGGCCCTATCAAAAAGTAATAAAAACTAACTAAACTTTCAACCTTATTCAGAAAAGAGTCAACAAATTTCATTTTGTTAGCATAATTGTTATTTATTTTTTCTTTATTTAACAAAAGAAAATTATATTTACCATATTTAATTATTTTTCACCTGTTATAAAATATAACAATTCGTATTTCTCTGAAACACATGAAATGCACATTTTCACAAATATTTAGAGCCCCAAATATTTGTTTATGAAAAAGTAAATTTCAACTCTGACCAGTAACTAAAGTACATTTATAAAAATCACATTCACATGAGTTTCCATAACAATTGTGGACTTGTTTGTTCCTTCATATTTTTATATTTTTACAAATAGTACTCGAGCTCTTACCCATACCACACATACACATACATTCGTCCGTACATACATTCAATTGCAAACAAAAGATTTTTACGAAAAAAAAAAATCATAGAAAATAATCATAAAAAATTGCAAGTTTATAAAAAAATGCAAAATTACAAAAGAAATATGTATGTGAAGATTTGAACGAAAAAAAATCTAGGAAATAAATAAAAGAGAAATGTTCTTTTTACAAGGATAATAGTCATACATACTACTATTGCTATTTTTTTATTTTGTACATATGTCCTTTTATCCCTCCTCTAGCATTTTTCATCACCCCTAACTTAACTAACAATGAAACAAATTCTTCCGCAAATGAACTAAAATCAACAATGGAATGTACGTTTTTGGTATGTACAAGTGAGTTTCTGTGTTGTTTTCTTTTTTCCATTCCCTCTTATACAGTTAGTCTCATCTTCATTTTAAATTGCTTTCTTTTCAGCATTTGTTAGATTTTATTTCAGGTTACTTTTTTCAATTTAATGTTTTTCACTTTTGCCAGTTTTTTTATATATATTTTCTTTTTTGTTAATTTGTTAGTCTTTGTTTAAGGTTGACCACCATCATACAAGTGTTTTTTGGTTCTCAAAGATACTGAGTTTTCATTAAAGTTTATTATTTTTTTTAGTAAAATAATTTACTCTGAAACCTAGTTGATTGGCAGCTAGGAGAGAATAAAGACGATCATATATAAGATTTGCCTGTTTTGATATTATTAAGCTTGATAGGTTTAGAGTAATAATATGACAACTTTCATTTGTGTAATGTATAGTATACAGATACAATAACGTTTTACTAAAAGAAAATTATTTTTAAACATTTTTTTGTCATAAATTATGTTCAAACATAAAAATGATTTGAAACAATGAAAATGGTTTTAAATGATTTCATAAATATGTACAGTTTAAAATTAAAAAAGAACTAGAACTGAACTAGAATTTGTTAAACTGAACTAGAATTGAACTAGAACTGAACT
>JACGTJ010005681.1:0-13761 GCA_014858695.1 Chrysomya rufifacies | reverse complement strand
TTTTATGCTAGTGTGTGATGAATATGTCAATATTCTCCTACATATAATACAAAAAAATGTGATAATTGAATTTGGAAATATATCTTGATTTTACTACAGTCCATATATTTTATTTTAAATATTGTTAATAAAAAAATTTATGGTACATTTGTAAATATTAGGGTATTCGTTCAATCTACTTTTATTAGGAATTTAAAATTTTCTGTTAATGCATTTATTTCCTTCTACTTCCGTGTCTTTTTTTTCGTAAGTATGTGCACCTGTATGTAGATGTATTTGTTTTGTTTTCCTTTTTATTTACCAAACACAACAGAATATTAAACATACTGTGCAAAGTGCAAAATGCAGTCGACATAACAATCTGCAATTGGTCTGAAAAAAATGTTTCCCAGTAAAAAAAAAGAAGAATCAAAAAACTAAATATCAACAATACGACAATGCTGAGTGTAAAAAAAATAGGGAAAATCGTAGAAAACATAAAAACTTTAAACTATTTAAGTGCACTCTGCTCAAATATTACGTGATTTGAATAAACGTAAGACAATTGTTTAAAATACTTTTTCATTCAAACATAAAAAATGGAAAAAAAATATATATTTAAAAATTTAATTTAAGGAAATTAAAGTCCAAAAAATTTATATTTCAAGAAAACAGTTAAATTGTTATTATTATCAATTAAGGATCATAAACTAATATCTTGAAGGTTAAACAGCTTACACCAGGAGAAACAGAAACAAAGTTGAGTTTAAAACTACCTAATGATAGCAACAATATGAAATACCTGCAATAAATAGAGTAATAACATTATATTCAAACATAGCTTTTGGTACTTGGCATGGGGAATGTGTTCCATAGCCAATATGAATCTTTCATGCAATTGTATAAATACGTTCATTCTTAAACTTGTTCTAAAGTTCTGCAGCTTTCGGACACTGCAGTTTTTGGCATTCTTACCACCAGTTTGCCACATCAGCAATAACAACAGAATTTTCAAGATCGTGATAAAAAGGCTTTTTTGTGATAACTATGAATAATTTTTCTACTTTAGTTAAAATCTGAAAACATTTCGCCAACTCCTACTTGTCACTCCAGCAACTACAACAGATTTTTCCGTTAAAGAATGTAATATATAGATTTTTGTGAAAATTTTAAATGAGTTTTCATAATTTTGTTTAAATCTGACAGAGTATAATGTACTTTTTAAACACTTGAATCGAATGGGTTTGCACTTAATACCGCGTTGTAAGTACCAGTTGTATAATAACTGATACCTGTAGTTTATGTTTCTGTCACCAGTTGTTTATGCTACTTTAAGAAGCTAAGACTAAATAATTTAAAATATCCTACGCTACCATAGGAGAGTGTATAATCCGTTTATGCTGATATATGTAACGTAGATAAAAGATGCTCAAACATCCAACCGTCCATCTAAACGGCTAGCTAGCTATCCATGTAAACCTTCTGCTCAAAGTAGACAACGCTGTTTTAAAGCAATCGTCTACACATATTACTTTGTCCCAAGGACGAAGCCTATTGTAATTGATCATGATCCCCCATACAAATATCCTCCCCGAATGGTGAATAATGCCTATAAGTTATTTATATATGCGTATGATTTCTTGAAATTTGGTACACACATTTTTCTCTAGATATTAATATATGATCCAAATTTAGTAAATTACTTCACAAAGCCCTCATGAATTGACATTAAAAGCTTTATGCCTTATGTGGTGTATGGTATCATATAGTCATGCTTGAATTTCTTCCATTTTTCAAACTACTTTTACCATTCTGCAGCGGTTAAAAATATGAATATTTATAACTAATTCAGATATATATCAAGACGACAAAACTATACATACCCAACTTATAATAAATTTTCAAATAAATTCCCGTAAAAACACGTTCTAAAGCATCTCGTTGTATATTAAATCTTTTAACCAGTTCATACTCTTTTGAACTTTTAAGCTTTTCTTAATTAAAAATTATTTACTCTTCCCCGCTTAACCGAAAATTGCATGTAGTTTTAACATGAAAAACAAATAAAAAAAAAGAAAAACTAACATTAAAATTTAATAATTTATGTTAAAACTTCAAATCTCAATAAACTTCTTTATCTTGTTGTGTTTTATGATTGTTATATTTTATGGTTTTTTTTTCGAATAATGGAAAAAATGAGAGATTCTACGAAAATACCAAAAGTATAACCCAGCAAACATAAAATGTATAATTTCCGAAAGAATAATATTTGCATTTTTATACCCAGTATCTCCAAGTCACAATACATATTTTATTTATATCAGTTTTTGATTTCGAATAATATCTAAATATTAGTCTAAGAGTCCGTGAGAGTTGGAATCTTCGCAGGTGCCTGTATAAAATCCTTGAAATTGTCTGGAAGGGAAAGTGGAGATGAATTGGTCGCACATTGAAAAAGGATGTCCTTGATACGGGCGATATCAAGGGCATGCTTGCGTCAAGAATGCCCTTGATACGGGCAATATCATGGGCATCTGCGTTCGAATGGAATCCTCATGGTACCTGAAGAAGTCGGAGTAGACCATCACTAACGTGGAGAAGGCTGATGAAGATTGAATTTGAAAAAATCGATAGAAGCTGGGGGCAATTAAAAATCATCACTCAAAGCAAACTGGAATGGCGTACATTTCGTGATACTCTATGCTGATTATAGGAATGAGAGAACATGTATATTCTAAGGACCCAACATATATTTATATTCCGTTATTCTGGAATTATGTTTGTCCGTACGTCTGTCCGCTTGTCTGCCTGTTTCTATGTCTGACTGTATCTCTATTTGTCTGTATGTCTGTTTGCTGTCTGTCTGCTTCTCTGCCTGTCTGTCTGTCTGTCTACCCATATGTCTGTCTATAAATCTATTTGTCTGTTAAAATCATGATAAGGTGCAAACGAAACAACCGAGAGAACTAATTTGATCACAATATCTATCTTATCCTAGTGTTCGCAAAATCCGGAAAATGTGTTCGTAACAAACAATATTATAGATGGCAACAAAATTTTGTAAAAAAAATCCATATTAGAAATTAAAAAATATATATTAATTGTTATATAATGATACCCATTATATATGTGATAAGACTTTAAGAAATTTCACTTAGAAGCGATTTTTTGTTACAAAATAAAAAAAAAAATTTCAATTACTCTTTTTCATTTAATGTTTTCTAGGTTGTACATCTCATCGTTGCATATTTACTGTTATTTGTATGCTGCGTATGTATTTACGGTGTTTGAAAATTTATTAAATGTGTTAAAAGTTTTATAGAGTTTTTTTTTTTTTGGGTTTTTTTTCTGTTTATGTGCGCATTTGTTGTTCAAGGAAAATTCATATACAACCATAAAAATGCTTAGAATAGTTTAAAAACTTGGTTTTTTATTTTTATTATTTTCCGTTTTAGTATTTTGCATGCAAAAAATGCAATCGTAAATTAAGAGAATTTTCATACCAAAGCCAAACACAAAAGGCAAGATTGGTCGAATCTTTTTTATTTACTTTATCATGCTTTCATCAGACAGATACATAAACGGAGGAAGATTGCTCGATCGTCTTAGAAATTGTATATATTCCATTCATTTATTTAATCGACTTAGAATTGCAGACGTATCCTGAATCTTGTATATATTGGTATATATTCTATTCATTTATTTAAGGTGGATTAAAAAAAATATATGTCAAATGAAAAGTTGTAAAAAGTATTTATGTTAAATCGCTTACTTGAAGATCATACTCTATATAAAATTATGATCAATTCAAATTAAATATACTTGAGCATTCTTTATATCACGAGAAGAACTTTAATCTTATTTTATATATTTTTTTGCAAAATGTTAATAATCTTGTCGAGATGCGTGGGATTTTGTAAAAGAAGATTTATGTCCGTAATGTCAGCAATTTTGAGAAGTTTCTATTATACATAGAAGCGGCAGTTCTTATAAGCCTGTTCAGAAGCTTGTAATAAACAAACGTCAGGTCGTTAGAGTTTTCGATCACAGTTTATTTCTGCTATTGAAATCTTTACAAGTTGGTGCAACTATGTATAATTCGTAGAACTACTAGTGCGCTAAAACTCTTAGTTGAAGATCCCACTAAATTCCAAGAAAATACATCAGGCTATTAGTTCTTAACCATATTAAAAAGAGTGTATTCGAAAAAAATATATAAAAAGGATAACATTCCGCAGCCAGCTAAATATCGGGATATATAGGTTATAAACCTGTAAGCTGTGTAACAGAGCAAGAGAACAGTTTTCCCCATCAGTTTAATACTCATATCACTATTAAAAACAAATCCTGTCCAATTACTAAATATGATAAACTAAATCGGAAATCATATGAAATCTCTCCTAATCGACATGAGCATTTTCTGGAAACTAAAAATCGGTTGCCATTTCATTAAAACTCGTCCGGAAATATTCGAAACTTTTAGCTAACGAAGAACAACCTTCGCGAGAGCAGGCTTTGCATAACTTACTTAGATGATATGCTAAATGAGAAATCATCTGAAGTAGCTTCTAGGCTGCATAAGCAATGAGTAATCGTTTTATTAAATTGGGTGTCTGGAAACATTCAAAATCTTCACCTTCTTCACAGTAATAGCATGCGTAGATCAAACATATTTTTTAATCATGAAATGACAATAAATGACATAAAGAAATCTGATGATGTTATTGAAGAATAAAGATATAAAATAACATTTAACTGAAAATCTTTACACCTAAATTATCGATTCAACTCACTGCCAAGAAAAAAGTATTCTTCAGAAGCATTTTTATCAACATTCTCCTAATAATCTCTTCTGGAATAAAATATCTAAAAATGCTCTATATACAAAATGATCTACCTGCAGTTGAAAAGGAGAAAAGGAAAGTTAAATTTAAAAATATAAAACATCACTCTTAATTTCGTTTTGAGTATTATCCTGTTCATTCAAAACTGTTGAAATTCAAAACTATTTCATTTAATGTTCAAATAGAGACTTATATTAAAAGTGTGAAATTTAACATCACTTCGAAAATATCGTTTTCAAATTATACACATACGTGTCCAATGAACTATTAAAACCGTATGATATCATCCCAATAGGAAAGAAAAATGGTACAAAACCCATCACGTGACAGTTCTTTTTGATTGATCTTCTTACTCAAAAAGAAAACTTTAGTTTCCTTCGGGGATTTTATAAAGATATATGGTGTTGTTACGAAAGCAATGCGTTAGATTCAGTTACCTCCGATTTTATGGGCATAAACGATGCACACTGACTTTTTTGAGTATATGGATTAGAATTTTCGAATCAAGCATTTTTGGAACGATTTTTCTTGACTAAATATACAAAACCTGAAAGACGAATTTCAGTTGTATCAATAGAGAAAATTCATTTAAGAAATTTAATTTTTATTTTATTGTATGTAACACTTACACATGTTATGTTAACTTTCATATGTATTTTTTTATTATATCCGGCGAAATATTTTATAAAAAAACGTTTTTAGCCATAAAAATAACAGCTGGCTTTTAATTTAGCAAAAATATTAAACAATTTTACGAGTATATACACATATTAAAAAATAATTTCCAAATAGTTAGGCATCCTTAATTTAGTATAACCAAAAACACAAAAAAAATGTATCTCCTCTACATGACAACGTACTAATACTTCTAAGGAATACATTAATGTTAATACAAACAAAAAAAGTTTTAGATTTTTATAACAACAAAAAAAGAAGAGAAAAGATAAACTTTGAAATCTAATTTCATAACTAGTGTCATTTAATTTAAGCAAATATCACGAAAAGTATAAAAACCATTAGTAGCAACTGCTGCTATAGACTTAGGAATGCATTTCTTGAACAATAAAAAAAAGAAACAAAAAAAAACTATAGTTGGTCAAGCACGACTATATGAGACACATTCTACTACCTAGGGGGTACTGTAAACAAAACCAGAGGGTCGGAGGAGGATATCGACGACTGTCTGAAAGCGGCATATCAGGCTTTTGGACGGCTCAGCTGTGTCTGGAGATCGACAACTCTTTCACGGAATGTTAAAATTAAAATCTTTAATTCCAATGTAAAATCCGAATTGCTATACGGCCTGCATAAAATCCAAAAAATTTTCTGGCCTAACAATTTATCCAACGCCTGATCATGGTCGTAGATGGATTGGGCACTCACTGAAATATCGCCCGTACAGCGATCGAATGGAATCCTCAGGTTTATTATTGAATTACAACAAAAATGGAATTAAACAAGAACGAAAGTAGAACTAGAACTGAACTCGAACTGAACCAGAACTGAAAAAGTTTTCAAATTTTTTATGAAAATTGTCCATGTCTTGTTCCTTTTGTATTATTTTGAAGAAAAATTTATCACATACGTTTTATGGCCGTATCAACAGGAATTGATGTTTTTGCCAATATTTTAAAATTATATAAATTATTTTACAATGTGTAAAATTATTTTATAATTAAAAACCTCCTACAAGTATAAACTAGTTGTTAATAACTTGTTAACTTTATAAATTGTATATAAAAATAATTACGTTATGCTTAAAGTATTTAGCAATAGAAATTTCTATTCATTATTATTACTACTAATTCATTTGTTGTTTTTATATTATATACAAGTAGCAATATAATTAAAATTATTGTATTTGTCTAGAACATCTAGTACGAGTACTTATAGTACGTATTGTAGGTCAGTTTTATTTAGTATTTTTATTATAATTTGAGTAAATCTCGACTATAGTAAAATTGAATGATGATTTAATATTTGTGAATATTTTGATCCATAAGTAGACTAATTTAATCTCAAATGCTGACTGGCTAAGCAATTAAAATTTGCTAACAATCACATTATATTAGTCTTCTAAATGGACAATTGTTTAAATAAATTTATTTATTTATTTAAAAGTATTTTTTTTTTAGAATTTTTGTATACGATACACGTTTTATTAGGGCGAACAATTTACGGTTTTTTATTTATTTGTTTTTATTATTTGTTTACAATTTTGAAGTGTATTTTAGAGTCAATTGAAAAATGAGAGGAAGAAGCAAAAAGAAATTAAAAAAAAGAAATAAAAATAAATTGATTCTTTAGCTAAACCACCTGTCTATTGAATATGCTCTTTCAACACTTAAAATTAAAATATATTTAAAACACTTTACCCTTTTATATTATTCACCTATAGAGACAGGGTATAGATAATTTTGATTCAGTTTGTTATTTCTACATTTTTCATCTGAGACCCTTTATACATATATTCTAAATCGTTTGGTATGTCGTTCCTTAGATCATTTATAAATGGTCAGGATAGTTGTTGTTGTTTCGCTAATAGAAGCCACTATATAAAACACACCATTTTACACTAAATCTTTCTTTTGGACTTGTGAAGCCGTTATCAAAAATATTTCATTGTTTCTTTGAAATTTTCTTGATTTTTGGAAGATTTCCGGTTCAAAACTTTACCGGATACGAATAAATATATGGTATAAATTATATATAGATAGCATAATTTCTTTTCTTTTTCAACTTTGAAATCGGTCAGTATGTAGTCGAGTTATTGTGAAACAACTTTTAAAAATTTTCTGAAAAAACTAACAAATTGTGGTTGTGAATGCCGATAAGTGTTTAGTGGCAGAGAAAATACGTATTATCCAAAGGTATATAAGATTCGGCACTACCAAGTATAGCGTGCTAACTTGTTTTTGTTAAAATTGTTAAGATATTTCAATTAAAAGACGTTGTTAATGATGATAAAAAAAAATGATCTATAATAAAAAAATAATAGATATTGTTAGACAAACGTATTTACGTACGGAAGAATAAAAGAAAAAAAGACGTCAGTCAAACTGACAGTCACTTGTGAAAATTAAAATATTTTCTGTATAGGTTTGTACATTTGAATATACATAAATTTATTTAGGCCGTTTGTAAAGAAATTTAAAATGAACTAAATTAGAACTGGAAGTGATCTAAAGCTGAACTATAACGAAGAAATCTTTAAATTGATCTATTCAAAGTAATTGTTATCGCAAGACAACTCCCGGTTTAACACCATGGTAATTTGACAACCGGCTACCGGCAATACAAGGCCCATTACAAACGACTGGAGCAATAGGCTATATATGAACTTATATACTATTTCTACAATCTAATATGCATGATATTATTCGTGGTACCGGATACACCACATTTTACCTTACAATTTAATGATATAAATAAATTTTATTTCAATAAAAATTCTCATACTGCCTTCGTTATGTTTTTGTACAAACAAATAATTTATTTGTTAATTTTATTTATTTTTTAATTTTTCTGAATTTTTTGTTTTTATATTTATTTGATATTATGCCAAAGGCTGTTAAATTCTCAACTAAATAAGAAAGAAAAAACACAAGAAATTTTATTTCTTTTAAATCTAAAAATAATAATTCATTTTCTTGCCAAGTCTATTTGTCTGTTTTAGTCATACAAAAATATTTTTGTTGTTGTATGCTTAAAAAAAAAAAATGATTGAGTCCAAGTTCACATGCAAAATTTTGATGATATATAAGAATTTTTTCATTTATTTATTAATGACTGAATATGAGCTTATTTATAAAGTTGTATTAATTACAGATAATATTAATATTTTTTGTAATATATACTTATATGGCTATAAAATTTAAGGTGATTAAGTTCAGATTTTAAAAATGGCACACAAAGTTATAACAGGACGCTTAAGACAACTTAAGTATAGCTAATTCAAATTTTTAATAACAAGTAGTGAGTTCTACAATTTTGATTCCAAGTGCACTTCCTATTTCCTATTATAACCTAGACATCATAAAATATAAGAAAAGAGGTTCTAATTTATATGAAATATGATGGTTTTGTAAACCATTAAACGGGTTTTAAAATGTATAAATATTTATTCACAAACCCAAGTACAATTATTATATTTTCAGCAACCTCAATTCGTAAAATATTTGATATTATTTTTCAATGTTACTAAATGTTTTGCGATACTCTACAAATAAGAGAACAAGTTGTTAAATGTTAAATTAAGTTTGAACAAGATGAAAATAGTTTAAAGAGTTCTATATATGAAACTAGACAACAGAAGCGTAATTTGATTCCTATTATGAGCATGAAATTGGTTCTTTAGGGAGGTCTGATCTTGAGCAAACGGCACACTTTATAAACGATCAACAGCCCACGCATCAGAATCGGATGCTGTAGTTTAATTCATTGCTCATTGTAAACAATTAGATTAAGTTAGGTTAGGGAAGGTCGGTAACACTAAAAATAACATCGACAGAAAGTAACTCTTAAACAATTACCGATTAATTAAGTTTTTCAAACAGAACTGCATGCAATTGAAAGCGAAAATGGAGAGCTTTCACTTCGTCCTTTGGTTATTGATATTTATATGTCTATAGGTGTTGAATTGTAATGTTAAGACAATTTCAAGTCAAAATGTCTTGATACAGTCACTGACCCATATAAGCTAACAAGAAGGGGAGCTAATATGGCGTAAGACTTGGGAAATGTACGAGCTACTATCGTATTAAAAAGGTAAGATCTTTTTAATACATCGTATGTGACTGCTCCTTACAACAACATAGATTACAAAGTCTTGGCAGGCGTAATTTTCATAATTTGGAGTTCCAGGATAATGTTTTATGAGTCTTTCAAATATGTGAAAAGTACGAATTGGTCTCGCTTATAACAAGATGCCTACGTACTCAAATAGTAAGAACTTTTTAATTAAGATTTAAGCGAGATACCATTTTAGCTTAAACTAATATAGAGATATTACTTACTTTTTCTGGGATTTGGTGCTTTTTAAAATTTTAATGTTGACAACACTGGATATTATTTTCGATTGTCATGGAAGAATAAAGTGAAATTTAATTGACTTTGAACAGATTTCTTTGAATTTGGAAAACGTATGGAAACATTTTAACAATCTAATCCTTAAATCTAATTTCAAAAATATTTTAAAGATAAATATCAAAAAAATATATATACAATTTATTAACATTATTACACAATGTAGAAATGGGCGCCATTTGTGAGAAAATCATAATAATCAACAAATTATTAAATAACTTAAATAAGATTTCAGTGCATTTGCACTCGCTAATAGCTCAATATAACGAAAGTCAATAACAAACATACAAACATATGTATCTTGGCAGAAGTATAGAAATTAAAATCGGTGCATTACCAAACCCCCCTCCATTTCTTTTCTAGACATGATTATTGGCATGCATATTTTGAAACAACTATAAAAAATTAACAGAAAATCGGGGAAGAAAATTAAAAAAAAAAACTAAATTGCATATATATTTTTCTAATAAAGAGTTTAGTTGACTACATATGTATAGAGTATAGTTGACTAAATAAATATTTTATTATGGTCGCTACAACAATAACAATAATAAAATACAAAAAATCTATTTTTAGATTTTATTTGCAAAACAAATAACAAAAACAAGAAAACAAAATAAAATAACAAATGTTGGTGGTGGAACACATGATAATAAAGTAAAAAAAAAAATAAAACAAGTTAGGCTAGGTCGAATCTTTGAGTCCCACCATCAAAAGATCCTGTGTAACATAAAAAATAATGATTAGAGTGTCTACGCCGGAAAATGTGACGGACACTGCCAGTTATTGTATCCAAGTTTCTTGCTACCTTGTAGTGGTTTTCATCATTGTACGTTTGTGTCTATGATATGTTTTGTATTTAAATGCTCCAAAATGGTTCATTTTTAGGGGTTTTATTTTTGAGCTTCTTTTACCGTGCTTGTAACCAGGATCCAGAATAATTATGTACATTGGATTCTAAGATGGATAATTTAATATGTTACAAACGTAATGACAAACCCATTATACTTTTCATAATTGTTTAATGGTGGGTAAACAAAATAAACAAACTTACATACTTATGAATACATATACATATATATTTAAAGTAAATAATAACAAAATAAAAAAACAGCAAAAACAAAATTCATATTATTTGATTTTCTTTCATTTCTTTTAAATATGTATGTAAAATTGTAAATATATATATAATGCATACATATTTATTTTTAACTGGTTAAAACTTGTACTCAGTCAATGTGAGTATAAAATGCATTCATTTTTACAAGTTAGTTTTGGTTTACTCGTAGATTTCATTGTTGCCAGATTATCTTTATTAGCTTTAATTTATGATTTCATAGTTCATTCCATTTATCTGAAAAGATAATGTTTTGAGTCAATTTTAGTTATAAAATAAAATTACTTCCCATAATTCTATGCGGTGAAGAAGGTATTCTTTGATTTCATTCCGAATACTGCCTATGTAAAAAAACTTTACTTCACAAAGTCGTGATTTTAAATTCCATAAAAGAAAAGTTTGATCGTAGACGGAAGGAACTTAAGTCATGTTTT
The DNA here is from genome assembly GCA_014858695.1 of Chrysomya rufifacies. Taxonomy (NCBI): domain Eukaryota; kingdom Metazoa; phylum Arthropoda; class Insecta; order Diptera; family Calliphoridae; genus Chrysomya; species Chrysomya rufifacies. The sequence continues at coordinate 2,302 of JACGTJ010005681.1, read as the reverse complement.
AGTTACAATCAACATATCTTATTTTTTGATAAGCTAAATATAAGTGGTGCTATTACTATAAGATCGAACGTATGCAATTGTTCCGCTTTAAATGCAAAATGGCGTAATGATTAGGAGCCACTGATGGATTTGTTAAAAGTACGATCTACAGCAAGAATCAACCATATTGAAATAAACGTTTTAGACAATGATTTTATATTGCGCACCACAATCAGCTTCTACTGCACTCGACTTTAGTGAATTACTATTTTAATAATGGACCTCTAAATGTCCTAGACTGCAGTGAGTTACCATTTTAATCTGACCTAATCTAGAGAAAAACAAGTAAGAACTTCAGTTTAGTTGGCTAAAAAAAATCCTCCAAAAATTGCCTATTTCATTCCCCGATCCAGATGGTCGAATACGGTTAGATGTTAATCCGAAAAATTCTCCAAAAATCAATAAAATTTTCAGTAAAACAATGAAGTCTCTATCTTTTATAACGGCTTCACAAATCCAAAACAAAGATTTATGGTAATGTGGTGTGTTTGTTTGTGTGTGTAGTTTTTATTAGCAAAACAAAAACAACAATTATTAATGAAATGAAATTTAATTTTTTTTGACAATAATTCGATTATTTACTAACCGATTTAAAAAATTTAAAAAACCAAAATTGCTATAGATTTTTGTAGAGTCCATGTCCGTAGTATGTATAGAAATAGTCGAAATATTGAAAAATAACGGTTTTTTGAAAATATATATTTCGAATTTTCTCGAACCCACGATTCAGAATATACATATATACTTTATGGGGTCTCTGATCAAAAATTTAGAAATTACAAACGGAATGACAAACTTATATATACCCTTTCACTATGAGTGAAGGGTATAAAAACAAAACGGTAAATGTTAACACCTTGCTAAGTGCACCTTGATCACAACCACTGCAAAGACAGTCGATTATAGTATTGGATTTGTTTCATATTTTTAAGTATGCATTGTAAAAAAGCAATAATGTTCATTATTTATAATTATATTTTTTTATTTTATATTCGGTACAATATTACAATGTTATTCACCTCTTTTTTAAAGACGACGACGATGATGATGATGAGGTTCAGTCATAAACATTGTATGTGCACCAGTTTAAATTCCTGTTATTTTTTTTTCTTTCTTTGACCATTTAAATTCCCAAAAGATATCAGTCAATATATTATTTATACACATATGAACGTATATTTTTATTATTTGTTTGTACAATAATAACAACAAAATAACATAAATAATATAAATATTTAAAGTATTTCTATGCAGAAAAAATTGTTATTACTTTATATATGTGATTTTTTTAGTTTTGTTATTGTTTTTATCTGTTATTCTCTTTATATTTGTATCTCTTAATAGAGATATTTCATTTTATCTAAGATTTTTGTTTTTGGAAATTAAAGAGTAATTTCAAAACAAAAAAATTTATTTTATTTTGGGGCTTGTTCGCAAATAACAAAAACATCTGCCAACACACCCCTTTTTGTAGGTATTGTTGTTAGTATTTTTATTTTGTGTTTTATTTGTTGTTATTACTTTTATTATTTGAAATATTAGTCACAAATAAATACGTTTTTGTATATACTACATAAATATTTCTTCAAATAAGAGATCGTAACATCGCTGAAAAAATTTAAATTTTTTAACAAAAAATTTAAACATACAAAAATTTCACAAAATTTCTATACAAATTTAATACATTTTAACCGATATTTACTTAAAAATTTTCTTTTCATAGCCATCTATAACTGAACTAAAAATCAATAAGAACTGAATAAGAAATGAACTAGAACTAAACTAGAACAAGAACTGAACATGAACTGAAAATAACTAAACAAGAACTGTATAGAGTTTTGATGAAGTGACTTGATACGTTATTTAATATCTTTCTATGTATAATTTCTTCCTTAAAATAGTTAACATTTTGGTACATATAACTCTTAAAAGTCTTGTTGTTAAGTAGTTCAAGTAAAGTTCTCTTTTTTATTTATGCTGTACAGAGGTTTTAAATAAAAAAACTCTTAAACTTAAATTTTTTTATTACAAGAGTGTGTAATGTAATTTTGTTCATGTGTTATTAAGAAATAAAACATAATTTATTATTTGTATTATCGCTCTTCAATATTTGTCCTTCTGCTAGACAATGTTTACATGTTTATATTTTATTTTTATTTTTATTTAACTCAAAAAATAAGCTAAATAAATATGTTGATACTATTTTTCTCGGCGGTTTAGTATATAAATAGACCTGAACTAGAACAGAACTAGAACAGAACTA
>JACGTJ010005675.1:0-15206 GCA_014858695.1 Chrysomya rufifacies | reverse complement strand
TAGAATTCAACTAAAATTGAACAAGAACTGACTATGTGGTGGAGGGTATTTAAGATTCGGCACACCCGAATATAGTATTTTCACTTGTTTATAAAATTTAAATGTTTAGATTTTCAGATTTAACTGCATTGAAAAGAAATTATATCAGTAACAACATATGTTGATCTTTTTTGCAATTCTATGTGCTTTTTTTTCTCTCTTATTAATCTTTATAAGCTACACTATCATAGGTGAAGAAGCTTTAATAAGTAATGTACAAGTATACCGTTCGACACAGTATCACTTTTTGTGTCGATCAGTCTATCTGGACGACTTGCTGGCTGGTTGACTATCCATGTAAGCCTTAGGAACAAAGTTGAGATCACACTTCTGAGGATCTTAATGAAATTTGGCTTATGAACGATCGGTACTGATAATGACAAGGATTGGACCATTATTTCCGTAAGATTAAAGAGTACATTTAACTTATGTAAGAAATTTCATTCGAATCGCATTTTTCCAATAACCACCATAAATATATTCTCCGTAATAGGGTTCTCCCATAAAAAATATTTAAATATGCCTGAGCAGAAGTTATTTTATAGATTTCTTAATGAAAATTTGGCACAGATAAATCTTATAGTACATGCGTATCAAATTAGCTACGATCGATTCATTATTTTAGCAGCCCGCATACAATTTTTTCCCAGTGTAGAGGTTTAACCGCGAAAAATTATGAAATATATAAGTATTTTGTTAAATTTGATTACAAACATGGCAATGAATCATATTTTATGCCCGTAAGGTTTTCCATATATATGTATATATCATATTATATAAATTATACTAGCCGATCAGGAAACATCGACTTATTTGCAAAAAGAATATTCAGCTCTAATATAATGTAAATTTCCCATACATCTGATGGGGATTGGCTCGGTTTTTTCTGTATAGGGAAATAATCCCATCAATAACAAAATATAGACATCAGTTGCAACCCTATGCCGCAGGTAAATTACTTTTATAATCAACACAAACCAATATTTAACTTACTTCAAAAAAATGTAAAAACAAATATCCATAAAAATAAAATAAAACAACAAATACCTAAAGACACACACGCAAACACCATAAACTCTAAACATTGCCACAACCACCAATGTACAGCAAGAATAACAATAACAACAAAGAATTTAAATCATGTTGCATATGCACCTTTTATCAAAAATAAAACCGGTCATATCAAGACAAACTATAAGAAGCCTTAAACAAAGTTCAAAGTGCAACAGTATTCAACTGCACACTCCAACGAACGCACGCACGCACGCACGCTCACACACCTTTCACAGATTTAAGAAAATCAAATAAATTTCTAATTTAAAATGCATTTAAATCGTTTAATTGAAATAATTTTCAATTTATTAATAATTGTGCAACTTACACTTGCTACACCTTATTCCTGGAGCTCCCACCACAGTAACTATGACGCCAGTTTGGATCCAATTGTGTGGTCACGTAGTTTTGTCAAAGATTCAATTAGAAGACCTCGTCAGTATAGAACAAATTCTTTGGATGATAATTCCCTAGATGGTGGTGAAGATGAATTTCCTTTGCCGGCTTATGGTTATGGAGGATTTGGTAAACGTCGTTCATCACGTGTTAATTTCGGTAATGATTATGCTGCCAACAATTGGTATAACAACAATCCATCTTCATTTGGCCACAACGGAAAGTTTAACAATAATAATCACATGCAGAAGAGAATGAATCGCAGAAGGCAAAAATTGAATGCCAGACATCGTTATGGTTTAGTGTAAATATGAATTAAAATGATAAATTGGCCTTAGAGTTTAAGAAAAATATGAAGTGATAAATATTTAATTTAAGTGATTAGTGTACGAAAATTATTTGTAATAAAATAATTAAGTTTTATACATTAGAATTAATATTAATAATCAATAAAAATAAAAAAAAACTAATTTAATAAAAAATATAAAACAAGTTTGTACTTCTGTTAATCCCCTTTGTATTTACGATCCAGATTCAAATTATTTTACATACAGTTTTATTATAATTGGGATCTCTGGTGCCCTAAAAGCATACTTCAGCTGCAGTTTAATTCTAGTTCAGTTCTGGTTTGGTTCTAGTTCAGTTCTATTTGAGTTAAAGCTCAGTTCCCGTTTACTATTAGTTCAGTTCTAGCTTACAAGTTGCTCAGTTCAAGTTCAGCTTTAGCCTAGTCCAGTTCTAGTTCAGTTCCAGTTCAGTCCTACTTCAGTTCTAGTTCTGTTATAGTTTAATACGAGTATAGTTTTATTTCAGTTCTAAAATTCCTTGTTTTTACATATGGGTTAAAGAAACTTGAAAGAAAAGTTTAAAACTAAAAGAGCAAAGTCGAGAGAAAAAGTTTGCTATTGAGAGTATCTTTAAAATACGCGTAATGTAGTAGTTTATTATGCACACGCCATATAACAACTTTAACTTAAGAAGCTCGTGTCTGAATGCACAGTCTAAAGCATCAAAAATAACCACCACCATCATCACCACCATTAAGCTACATACTTATATGAATATTTGTACTTTTTTTCATGCGATATATGAGCATAAACATTTTATGAAGCTCTAATAAGACTTGGTTAGTTCGGTTGGAAGGAATGAAGAAAAAAATAAAGGCAGGTGTTCTCATCGCGTGGGAAACGCACGACAAAATTGGTTCTCACGATTTTAAAAACCAACTAACTAAGAAACAGACACATGGGACGGACAGTCAGATACTTAAGTATGTTGTATAAATGCTATCATACCATACGAAGATACGATATCAACAGCAATAAAAAAACAACTCTCTACTTTACAAGCAATCTGTTAATGGTAATCTAAACTGAATGACTGACATACTACTAATAATATGTATGAAAGGAGAGTCCAGGAGACGAATTTATACAGAAAGACGGACTGTCTTAATTCGTATAATCATATATGAATTCCTATAATGTTTTTTGAAAAATGCTGGCTCTACAGCAACTATTCTTTGCATGTTGTGTTATGACAGGATTTGTATAAGAAAACATTTCTGATTACAAACCTTAAATATAATTTCCTTAACAAAACTAACATTTAATTTGCTTCAGACATCCTTCTTTTATTTCGTTTAATAACTGTTAGAAGTAAAAATTTTTTCCCATAGCATTGAATAATAGTTAGTAATTTATTATTACTATTAACACAAAAGGATAACAATTTTCTTTTAAGAAATTTCTGTTCTTAAAACACAGATTGTTTTAAAACTACCTGCGTTCCGATGCAATACAACTAGATAAATTTTTAAAATCTTTCCCACACTTTGAGTTTCCTTTTGCCACAAAAGAAAATTACATTAAACTCAAAAACCTTATCCTTACAAACCTGCCTTCTTTGCTCTCCCGGAGACCGAGAGTTATCGTGCAGTATAAAAGCCAGAGACTCTCAGCTAAACAGCATCATTCTCATTTCATCTTTCCTTATAACAACATCTCAACAACATAAAGAAAAAAATACAAAAATGGCTCCTCAAACAGAATACGTTTCAAAAACTCAACATTACTTGAAAGTGAAAAAACCCATGTTGGAACGTCAACGTCGTGCTCGTATGAACAAGTGTCTTGATAATCTTAAAGAAATGATTGCTGAATTTCAAGGCAATGATGCTATTTTGCGCATGGATAAAGCTGAGATGCTTGAAGCTGCTTTGGAATTCATGAAAGTGGAATGCAAGAAACCAATACAACCAATTTCAAAAGTTGCTGTAGCTCCCATGGATTCATTCCGTAATGGTTATATGAATGCTGTCAATGAAGTATCACGTGTTATGGCTGGAACTCCTGGCATGAGTGTTAATATGGGTAAAGCTGTTATGACACATTTGGGTGCTGAATTCAATCGTCTTTTACATACTCAACAAGTACCACAAATCAATACTCAATTGCCCAACTCATCCTCAACAAAAGCCAGCAGCAAAGCTCCTTTAAGTCCTGCTTCATCAGGTTATTGCAGTGATTCTGATAGTGATCGTCAATCCGTAGCTTCACCAGCTCCCGTTAAAGCCATGTGGCGTCCTTGGTAATTTATCTACATATGCCGCAACCATTAATTGCAACTTCAGCTTTAATTCGTTTAATCAAACGTCTTCCTAATTTAACAACTCTAATAATGAGTTACTCCTGTGATAGTTCAGCTTTATAGTTTTTAGGGATATATTTTAAATTCTATTTTAAGTATTTTTTTAAACAATTGTATGTAATTCAAGGAAAAAAAGAAGAAAGAAAAGCTTTAAATTGTTAATAGTTTAAGTAAATTAGTTTTAAGATTTAAAAAAGAAACACTGCAACAAATAATATAAAACAAATTAAAAATTAAAATTTATTGGTCTTTTATTCAGCTCCAATTTCAGCTCTTTTACATGATCATAATAAAATATTTTCCTCACTTTATCTCTTAAAAGATTTAAACTAAAATCTTTTTTGTTGTATCTCTTCTGTTATGACTGTACTTTGTTGTATATGTAAGAATTTTCAAGCCTTCAAATGTTTGTATGCTCATTAGACGATCGGTGATTGAGAGATTTTGTGTTTTTTCTTTTTTTAACAAGTGCAGGATTTTGTTTAGGCCCTTTTTTTGAGGTTGCTGACTGTACTTTTTTATTTTAAGGTTTTTAAACGTTGTGTTTTGAATTACAAATAAGAAGAATTGAGAAATATTTAAAGAAATTTGGGAAATATATTGATCATATGACAATTGAATTGTAAATATAGTATCAATTAAAGAATATCATGCACTAGGTGTTTATTTTAGAATTATTTATTATATTAATATAAGTATTTTGGAATTGTTGTCGTTAAAGAATTTTGGAAATATAAGATGGTTTTAAGTTGTCTATTTTATAACAAAGTTAGGATTCTTGAAATAGCATTTCTTTAAAAAAAAGTCGATTTCAAATGAATGTTAACAATTACAAAGTTTTGCTAATTTTTAAATCTTAACTTTAAAATTCTAATTATTCTTTTAAAAATATTTTTGAAACTTTGATTCTCTTATGCATGGACTTCAAGAAAAACATTAATTGTTATAATAATCTTCTTAAAACTGCATTGGTTATCGAAACAATACTTTCATTCCGAAATGACTCTATGGATAATTTCTCAGCAACTTCCACAAAGTCTGGCTAATATAAAATTATACCTCTTAAAAGCTCTTCAAAATTGCGTAAAGGAAACAAAAAACATTTTGTTTTGGAAATATGGTCCTATAATGAGCTCTAATTCAAAATTGTCATTGTATTAAACAGACCCTGCAATAATAACTGAAATTTTTTTGGATTGAATAAATAATTCGATGTGGAATACACTACTAACGATTTGAACTTAAATTAAAACTTTAAAACCTCTATTAATGATATTACAATTCTTGCTTAGAAATTGCTCTTCTCCAAATTTATACGATCATTATAATCACGAATGCTTAATAAAACTTCTCTTGAATTTATTAAATTATTTAACTTGTAGTAAATGTTTGAATTATATATTTCAAAAACCTACATCAATATACGTTTAACCAAAAATTATTCAACCATAAACAACGATGTTGCACTTGTTTCAAACCAAAGGAATTTTAGTTAGCCAATTTAATGACAATAGCTATACATAAGGGTAGCAATGATATAACAAAAGGAAGGGAAAACTTTGATTTGAACTAATAATGGAAGAACAATATGGGAGGGTGATTATTTAAAATCCATATACAATTTTTGGTTCAACTACCCCTAAACGTTTGCTAAACACTTGTTTTATTGTCTCAGCATTTAGACGATACTAAATGTAACGATCAAACTCTACAGGGGTTGCAAATTGGTACACCAAAAAAATACGTTATAAATTTTCAAATCTTTGATTAAATCAAATAAAAATACGCATTTTTTTAGAAGGTACCTCTATTTAGGGGTGGTTTGCACGTGTTGTTTTGTTACGGAATATTCTATGGGAACAAATAAAAAAAATATATTTTTTTTGTTTTGCCAATGACCAGGGGGTAGTTTTTAGGAGTCCTTGCATACTATTGTTTGAGATATTCCTTAACACATTGAACGTATTGAATGATATTGATGCACGTGTGATTTTTAGAATAAAACAAGTACAATCACTTACATACTACCGGTATTTAGGGAATGATGAAAAAAAAACTAATTGTTTAAATACTTATTGTATTTATTTAAAGGTTTAATGTTAATGGTATTTTATACATTTTCTTCTCATATATTTTGTATATAAAAGATATTTATTTTCTCTTTTTTTTGTATTATTTTATCACAAAAAAATATTGAAATTCTGATGCACACAAGTGTTAAAATTGATTGTTTATTTTAACTCATATTCGTTACCCAAAACTAAAGAAAGACCTTCAATACTCTCCCGTTCTATTGTTTAATTTAACACCCGATAAATTGAATATTCAAATTTTGTGTTGTTTTTTGTTTTAATGTTGAATTTTTGTAAGTAATTCTTTGAATTTAATCACGTGTGGTGTTTGCTGCCGATCTTTAATGTTTGTATTGATGATGTTGGTAAAGATAATAATCCACGATCCATGTTGTTATTATTGTTGTTGTTGATTATAATGATGATGGTGTCAATAGTGGTGTTGGTTTAGTTTATTTTACGTGTTGCAAGTAAAGTATTGTATTTGACATGTAATACTATGCCACCACTGAGATTTATCAGAAATAATAACAATAAAAAGAAAAAAAAACGACCAACATGAAGTTTGTATTACAACAAGTGTACGAAGAGAATGTATTGTTCGGAATCTTAGGGATCATATAATATATGAGTAAATGTCACGCATGATCTTCTCCCTTTTCTAGTGTTATATGTTTAAAGGGCACGTATTTTAATTTATTTTACTTTTTATTTTCATTTAATTTAAAACATTTGAACATGTCATGGTTTTTATATGGGTTTAAGTAAATCATGTGTAAGAGTGTTTAATTTTTCTTTTTTTTTTCAACAAATTTGTTACTAAATACTGAAAATTTTCATTAATTTAATGTTAAATCCTTGGGGAATATTTATATTGGGTGGAAATTTAATCTGATAAAATGTTTTTTTTTTTAGAGAGAATTAGTAAAATATTTTTATCTTAAAGAAAATCACCATGAAAGGAAAAGAGTTTTAAAGGCTCTTATTTAATTCATAAGAATTTGTAAAGAACAATGGAACAGTTGGTGTATGATTTTGTTTGAGAGAGAAATCATTAAAGCTGAGTTTTAAAGGATAGTTCGTAAAATTATTGAATTAACTTTGTTAATTAATCCTGGAAACATTTTTTTAATAATTGATTCAGCAACAAAAGTTGGTAAACTATATATCTTTAAATATGCCTACATAATGAACTTAAACTATATTTCTTTGAATATGCTTACGTAATGAATACATTCTAAGATGATCCTTTTTACAATATGTGATGTTGCTAAATATAATGTTTCCTTATTAATTTGAGGTTGTATAAGTTAAAAAGATTATTGGACGACAATTAAAGAAACTTTTTTTTTCAAATTATATTATGCTATTACTTTAATCATGATTCAGTTCTGCTAAATTCCGAGAAAACTTCCATAATCGAATCTCTAGTTTTTCAATATAATTGGTTTCAATTTAATTTCATTAAGACCTGATTTTTTGTTCGCAAAATAAAAAAAAAAATATTTATTATGCCAGCGATGCTGCTGCAAACACTTCTAATTAAAACTAATATTTTAATAATCATTATAATTAAATGCTAGATTTATTGGTAGTTTTTTGGTTTACAACTACGTTTTCTAAAAAAAATGTTCACCTTAGTTACCTCAACAATCGCTTAGATACTTTCTTTGCAAAGATTCTCATATTTAGTTTAAAATGTTAAACGAGTCCAATTTCATCGTAATTTTTGGCCTTAAACTATAAACATTTAGAATGTTATCATTTTGACTATCCCGCTTCAAACACTGCGCGATGTAAACTGATTTTCCAAAATTTCGAAAAATATTTCCTTAACTTTTAAAGGAAAAAAGTCATATTATCTTCTCATGAAACTCTCCTTGAAGAATTTCACCCATGATACCTCAATTGATCGCTTAGATATTGTAAATTACTGATTGATATTTATTATATTCCTGAAATTTCTAATGTTTCATATATATGTCTGTATTCCTATAAGGAGCATACTGTCTCAACAAAATATTTGTTACGATTTCATTAATCGTTAGTTGTTTAAGAAGAATTAGACTACAGCATCCGATTCTGGTGCCATGGCTGCTGGTCGCACCTTCAGACAGCATTGTTATAATACGTTTATATAGTGAGATATGTTTCTACATATCTCGAATAAATAATCTTTACTAAATGTCTTTTCCCAATCTTTTTAAAAGCAAATCTTTTAGAGTTTTTCCTTTCTTTTAGAATTATTGCTTCTAAAAACCAATTTGAAATTAATTTATCATTTTCAACTACATAAATTAAACCATTTATTATTATTTTTTTTAGAGGAACATGTTCTCAAATTACCCAACAGACCCCAGACCAAATAACCACTTTTCCAAGTGTTTTAGGACCCAAATGACTCACATTACATTAAAGAGGAGTTAACTACTAACATTTCCTCCAACTAACATATTCTTCTCAAAAAAACATAACTCGAGTCAAGTGTTTCCAGACTTTGTTTTAACTGCAAGTTATCTTTAGTCACGGTTTATATGTCCAATAACTTAACAAACACATGGTTACAATAATCAATGTTCCAAAATTTAAAAAAAGAGCGACTAAACTCTTCAGCGAAATCAACACGTGTTTTATGTGATCAATTATCTCTTTAGCAAGAACGGACAAGTAAACAAATCTTTAACTAGTGTGTAAATGTAATGTTATTTGTTATTATTACCTCCTGGCATGTAAGCGAAAATGTACCCACAATTAGGAACATTTTTAAACTTTACATACATATGTTTCTATTTAGTAACAAGATCGAGAACGTGTCATTTCAATGATTTACAATTATAATGTAATTGTAATATTTGGTATTTGGAAATTTTGGTTTTGTGGGTTTGGTCAGTGTCTTCTATTACTCTTCTTCTTGTGAAAAGTGATGAAAATTTAAAACATATGTTTCATTTTGCATGAACGTGTCGTCGCTGTTCTCTCTATAAATTGGGAAATTCTCTAACAAAAATTTATTTAGTCTAGTCTGTTGTAAGGAAATTTTTACTAACATGTGCTAAATTTTTTAGTTAGTAACTAAATTTCCTATTTCCTTAGGGCAATTGTTTAGTTTTTCACAACTTTATGTTTAGTCTTCTGGTCAGTGTTATGGAAAAACATATTCACTTTATGTAAGTGAGAACGTGCCTTTTTAAAATCTCTGGAATATGCTAAAACATGTGCTAAGTTTGGAAAGAAGCTGTGAGGTCAGTGTAACGTGCCTGTTATTTAGGGAAAATTCAATATTAGTATAAAGATATTTGGGAATTTTTGGCAGCAAAAGATCTAATGAAATTTTTAAAGATCTAAGTCAGTGTTGGGAATATGCTAAAACATGTGCTAAGTTTGAAAAGAAAACTGTGAAGTCTTGATAAAGTGTCTATTATTTAGGGTATATTTGTTAGAAATTTTATTTTTATCAACAATATGCTAAAATATTTCTTGACACCTTAACGCTATTAAAGGAATTGGTAACTTTGGATTTTTCCCTAAAGTTTGTCTAGTGTATGGAATTTCGAAAGATGGAAGTAAGAAAGGTTGATTGGAATTTTTGCAAACGTGTTGAAAACTATGAAAACATTCTTAATATGTTAGGATATTCGGAAATTTCTTTAATACGTGACAAATGCTGAGAAAAAATAGAAGAGAAATTTAAAATTTCCACATCTTTAGGTGTTGTAAATTTGGAAAATTTCTAGAACAAATTCGAATCAGTGCAAGGAACTTGTTAGAGCATGTGTTAGGGATAATGGAATATAAAGCTAAAAAGTTAGCTGTGAACCTTAAGTTGTTAGGGAATTTGGAAAATTTATTTACTACGTGACAAATGCTAAGAAAAAAGAGACGAGAAATTTTAAATTTCCGCTTCTTTAGGTGTTGCAAATTTGGAAAATTTTTAGAATAAATTCGAATCAGTGCAAGAAACTTGTTAGAGCATGTATTTAGAATATTAGAATTTCGCTGTGAACCTACTTAAGATGTTTAGGAAATTGGAAAATTTAGTTAATACATGACAATTGCTGGAAAAACATAGTTTATAATGCCTCTTTTTTAACTTGTAAGAAATTGGGAAGTATAGCTAAAATATTTGCTATTGTTTCTAATATCATTGTGCTTCATTCTAGTCTTGTCAGAGCTTGTTAGTTGGTGAAAATTTCATAGAGATGCAGGCTAAATTATATGAGAAATGGACAAGTTAAATTAAGGGAGCATCTGATTAGTAAAAATTTAAACTTGATTTACCTAATTTTGTTAGTTTTTACGAAATTTGTTCTTATGCGTTCAATAATCCTTCAAATATTTTATTGAGAAATTGATTCTATCCCTTATCTTTCTAGAATTTGTCTGTCAAATTGCTTAAGGATTAAGTAGGGGAACATCTCTCTAAATGTTTCTAGAAATATAAGTATAATAAAATTCGGCTAAGAGGGTAAATAAGATCATGGATAGCCTCAAATTATCATCGAACATTTTCTCAACTCAACATTTTCTCAACTCTATGTTGATTACACTGAACCAAGAGCAATTTACAGTTGAAAATTCGTTTATGGAGATTCTAAAACTGTTTCGTAGAGCATAGCTCTTGAGGTAGATATTCTGGTTCTCCAGTTTATTGGCAAATTTAAGGGAACAACTTACAGATGAGCTGCAGTTTACATTGAAAATTGTTACTTTATGATAAGTGTTTAAGTATACAAATAAGTTCACAGAGAAGCTGCAAGCCAAGATTTTTATTTGAAGAAGTTCTCTAAGTTTACTTTAGAGTTTGTTAAAGAAGTCTAAAACAATCTTTTAGGGTTTTGAGGATCCTAAATAGAAATTTTGAGCTAATATTTTTAAAAATTTTATTGACTTTACCAAAGGTTACTTTTGAAATTTAAGAAATTTGGAAGTATACTTTAAGACTCTCTTTGTTCCATAGAACTTTTAATATTCTGCTGTTAATTGGTTAGAAATGAATACTTGAATACTTTAGACTTGAGAGACTTGAATACCCAGAACATTTGATTGGCTATATCATAAGATTATTCTTTATATTTCTGCTTAAAACGAAAGATTTCTGGAAGCATAATTTAGAATATTCTTCATTTCTTAGAATTTGCAAAAATGATGCTCTTAATTGCTTAACGACATTTAATATGGTCTGTACGATAATTAACTAAGTTAATCTTATAATTAAAATCCACTTTATATTGGATTGAAACTAAATTCATGCTAACATTAGCAACATAATTATTAAATGCTTAATAACAATAAGACGCCATCGAATAGAAAGTGATTGAAATATGTCATTTAAAATCCAACTGCAATGAATCATTAGTTAAAATATTTTCTTGCTTTATAAGTCTAGACTTACGTGACTCATGACTCATAAACTCTACTCAATACATAAATGACCTGTGTCTTCTAAGTTAATGACTGTCGTTCAATATAAATGCCACAGATAACAAATCAATAAATTGCTATCATTTTGCAGTAATTGTTTAGGGCTAGACAATTCTCATATAAAAAAAAAAGAATCTAATTTAAGTAAAAGACAAAAAATTCGTTAAAAAACTAAAATGAATAAGTGTCTTTCAGTGTTTGAAAAAGAATAGATAGAAAGTGTTGTTTTAAAGAAAAGTATTCCAACAAATTTTATTATCATTTGGCGCATGTTGGCCTCACTTATTAAACACTTTTGGTGTATTTGTGTTTTTTTTTTTTTTATTAATCAAAAGATCAATTACTCAGTTGATCTTGGTTAAAAAAAAAAACAGATTCTTATTGTGTAGTATAAACTAAAACTTTTAGCTCATTCTAAACACACTTTTTTATTATTTACTCTCACTTTAGTCGTTTTTTTTTTTGAAAGAATTCAGTTTTAAATTTTCCCACAACGATAATTTGATGGTTGTTTGTCATTGTTTCCTTTTTTTTTTGAAAAATTTTATTATATTACTTTACATTAGTCATGTTTTAAATTGTTAAGACGTTACCAAAACAAAATTATAACTTTTTGTTTTTAATTTGTTAGCCAAAGATTCCCACGTTCTGAAAAGGCTACAGAAAAAAAAAATGCTTTAAGAATATTAATTGTTGGAATGAGCAACAACAATTTATTGGAGAAAAAGGGTCCTAATATAAAAATTTATTATATGAAATTTTGTTGTAGAATACACGTGTGTATTTGATTGTTAAGGCATTTTGAAAAATTCTAAAGTAATTTATCCTCCCTCTATTAAACTCAGATTGAAGCGTGAACATTTCTTTACAAAAAAAAAAAAACAATACAATTTGTATTGAAAAGAAATTGAAATTCTGGTTTGAAATTTAAAAATTTTCTCCCACGATTCCTAAATGCACACGTGTTCAATGTATAGGCATTTAAAAAAACAACAACAATTATGAATTAAGAATCCTAAAGATAATACCAAAACAGTAATAAGAGCTCTTTTCCAATTTAATAAACTACATTCCCATAAACTACATACAAAACCAAAGTGATCATTATAAAGCAAGAAGAAAAAATAAGCAAAGTATATTTAAGTATTTATTAAGGATACACTTGAAAAGGAAAAAACGTCCCTTTTAGCCTGAAAATTTAAAAAGACAACAACAATAACCTTCTTGCCAAAGTGTGGGAACATCAAGAAATGTACGTTTCTCACGATCCTTACAAAGGATAAAATTTTATATTTGTTTTTTTTTTTGTATTCCTTATGGCATTTCTTATTACTACAAGTCCTTGCTAAAGGTATAAAGAGTTCAGCCATAAACCTGCTTTCTCTTTTTAACCTTAAGAAATTTTTAAATTTTAAAACACACCTGCCCTTTTTTTGTGTTATGGATTTTTTCTTCTTTTGTATATGAATTTTAAAAACGAAAAATATATCCTTAACGTTCCCACACTCTAAGAAAGGACAGACATTTTTACTTGTGTGTGCTGGTATTTTACGAAAGACCTGCTAAAGTATAAAAGGCCGAGCAAATGCAGGATAAGACATCATTCACTTACAAGCAATCGTTCAGTAAAGAACACAACAACCACCAACACATTACAAATCTTTTTTTAAAATTTTCAAATTTCTCTCAAAACCAATTCAATATGTGCGTAGAAATCACTAGCCAACAACAACAATTCAACAAAATGGAAATCAAAAATACCAAGAAAGTTTCATACAGCATCAAAAAGCTGTTGAAACAACTCTTCAAACAACATAAATCCTCAAAAGCTTTGGTAGCTTTACAAAATATGGCCAACTCTAAGAAAGCTGAATCTTTGGAATCTCTTGAATCCTTGGAAAATACTCACAATGCCAACATTGAAGTAGAAGAATGCAACGTTTCTTTGGAATCATTTGAAAACGATATCAATGAACGTCTCTCTGCTAAGGCTGCTTCCTGTGAAGTTGAAGACTTTGACTTCAGTGAAATCACCACCACTGTTCCTGTACACTTTGTACGCACCGAACATGGTACCTTCTTCTGGACTGCCACCTCAGACATTGCTGCCGATAATGATTTGGTTGAACCTTTGTACTGTTCCACCTACAATCAATTAGCTGTTATGCAAGATCGTTGGGCTCAAGCTTAAAATCATCAATATGATCTCATTACCTGCAAATAATGTCTTCCAATAACATATCAGCGCAGTTCCAGCTTCTTGTTATAAAGAAGTTTTTCATCTGTGTATCATCAAAAGTCTTCCTATTTCGGTTAATTTTCTATTATAATTAAGAAAAAGAAAATTTCAACTAGAAAAAACACTTCCTAATATTAATAGCTTTATAAAAATTGTGATATTTTTAATTAGTTCTTAAAAAAAACAAAACAAATTATTTATAAGAAAAAAAAATATATATATAAACAATTTATTTTAAAACATAAATTTTATCTGTTGTTTTCATTTATTATCATCATTTTGAGTTTTGGGAATTCCCTTTGTTAGAAATTTATCAATTAAAATAAAAACAAACACTTTTACTTTCCGATTTCATTAGAAAAAACTATGGGAATTTTTGTAAATAGTTTAATATTTATTTAACATATTCATGATTAGTTTGTTTTTAATGAGTTCATAGGTCAAACATTACTACGCGTATCTGTAAAAGTAAATATAAGGGTATTTAAACTCTTATCTTAAGTTATATTCTTTTTGGAATAAGGGTAGTTGACATAGAACTTCTTATCTGCTAATGACTTCAAGCAGTACCTGCTGGGGAATTTAACCTGTCATCTAATTGAATTCCTCTAGTGATTTTTAGGGTGGAAAAGGCAGAGAGAGTGTAAGGGAATTTGAATAGTTATTGCAATTTTAGCATTTAGTTTGAATTTTAAATGGTATGAGTGTTAATAGCTAAGTATTTTTTAGAGGAAAAGGTATACGGGAATTATCAATTTGTATTTTAATTAATATTTCAAATTGAATTACCTTTAAAAAGAGAATTAAGTAATAATATTTCAAATTGAAATACCTTTAAAAAGAGAATTAAGTAATTTATACTAATTGCATTTAATGCTTTGTTTTTCAATCAATAGTCTTAATCAAACATAATCTGGAATTTAAAGAAGAAAAATTTCAAGTTAAGCACAAAAATATCTTTCAAAAATTTAAGTGAAAATATCATATTTTAATATTTATCTAATTCGGTATTTAAAATATTCCCAAAAAAATCATTTTTTACCATTTTTAAAAATTTCCTAAAAATTGCTTCAGATTTCAACTTCACTTTTAAGAAATTCTAATTATATCTCAAAAGTATGCTATATATTTGTATGTTTTAATTTTTTATATAACAAAATGTATAGCATATTTTAAGGTGGTAACTTGTTTATTATATAATCTTCTAACAAATTTCCTAGAAATTTTCTTATTCTTTGTTTTTTCTTTTCAGCTTTACATGTTGCATTAAGGTAAGATTTTTGACGCTCCATAGCTCAACATTTTTTATAAAAATTTTAAATTTTTATAAAAATTTT
>JACGTJ010005668.1:0-11404 GCA_014858695.1 Chrysomya rufifacies | reverse complement strand
AGAACTAAACTAGAACTGAACTAGATCTCAACTAGGACTCAAATCGAACTGAATTGGCATTAATGTAAAACTGACTTAGATTAAAAAATCTCACTTCTGATTTATTTAGTTTCATTAAATTTACAAATTTAAAACTTTTTCACTTAACTCCCAAACATTTTAATTAATGTCATCCTAATACTTTGTCATTTAAGCAAATTTTGCATATTTTTAATTTCATAAAGTGCGTATCATAGAAAATTTTTGGTTACTGTTCATCAAAATAGTCTTCAATTTTGTTCATATTTTGCAAATATTTTACATTATATCATATAGATATTTTGTGAGCATAGAACTATTAAAAGGCGAGTAGTATTAATGTAAGTTTTAAAATATTTCATTTTATATTTAAAGTCAAATATTTGTCTAATGTGATTTATGTTGAATTTTTAGTTTTATTTCTTTTTTTGCAAGTTGTCCATAAATGCAAAAGACATGTCAAAATAAAACCAAAATCAAAATAGAATTCTCAAATAGAAAAACTCTTAAAAGAAAAACTTTATTTTCAATTGAGGCTGGAAAACTTTCACATGCCAAAATACGAAACATACAAGTGAAGAGTATTTGGTTGAACATACTTTTCCTCATAGATAATATACACCTTGGGCTACAAATTAAGTCAGTTACAATGTGTTTACGGTTTGATAAACTTCAAACGTTTGATTTAAAAACATTAAACTTTATTGTGCGAAAAATAGAAGAGAAAACAGCAACATACACAAAATATTTTAGTGTGGCAAATATGTTTTTGTTTTTTTTTTTTTTTTTTTTGCTTTTTTATTTGAAAAACATTTAAGTACAAAACAACAAATTTGTAGTCGGTTGTTGAAAATGTTATGCATGGTTAACGAATAAATTTATGTATGTGCGTATGTATGAGTGTGTGTGTGTTACAGTTGTTAGATGGATTTATCTTTGTTAAATGGATGTAATGTAATGAATCTATGTAAGTTTATGAATGGATAAATGTTGTGTATTAATGAATATGTATGTCGGCTTTGTAGTTTGGTTATGTTGTTGTAATTGGTTAAGAAAAGAAATTTTATTTTTAAACAACAAAATAAATAAACTTTTTGGTGTTAGATATAAGGAATAAAGTTTTTAAACGAAATGAATTGAAATGAATGAATTATCAATTGCTATAGTTTTTAATTAAAATATTTCAAAAATTTGAATAAACAAAATTATTTTTGCGGTTTCAAAAATTTATAAAAATTCCTTAAAATTTTTATTTAAAATTTAAAAACTTGTTGTCCTAAGTCCCTCAAATGTTTAATGATGTATAAAAACCAATGTTATGTTATTTTTAAGGACCTTTAAATACATATGTTGCATGTCGTCTTAAGACAAGTTACACACATAATTAGAATTTATATTTAAGCCTTTTTGAATAGTACAACAATTTTCCATCTTATTTTTTTCTTCTTAAACATATTTTTTCGTTTACCCACTTTACAAATTGTATATACACACACACATATGTATATAATACATACATTTAGATGTATTTAAGTGTTAATGATGATCATGTATTTATAATATTTTCTCTTTTATGTCTGATATGTTTATGCCTGTAACTGATATGTATGTTATGTTTGTGTCTATATGTGTCTGTTATTGTTAAGATTTTCCTTTGAATATCAAATTGTTTAAAACAATTTAGCTTTCTTTTTTTCTTCTTCAATTTGTGTTACATTTGGTTTTGAGTCTTCTTTAGCACTGGAAGATGAATAATTTACAATTGTTTTAAATTTTTAATTTAATTAAATATTTCTATGTTATTTATAATAGCAGTAATTTAAAATACAATTGTTTTTACAGTGGCTAAAGTGCAAAATATATATAAAATTTAGCTGATTCTAATAAATTTATAAAATAAGGAAAACTTATCCAATAATATCCCAAAAAGTATGCTATAAAACAAATATTTCAATCATTTTTTTTTTTTTCTCCCTTAAACATGTTGTTTTTCACCGTTTAAAACTTGACCATAAGGCAACATAAATGCAACATTTTAAGCAGAAAACAATATAAGTGTCTATATGGTTAGAAGAATGTTGTGCTAAATTTAAGAATATATAAATTTATTTGACTCTGAAACTATGCTTAATAATAACATAATGAATAATTAATACAAGTAAGAGTGCTGAAGAATGAAGTCGGAAAATCTGGTAGAAGCCGGGGGCAAATAAAAACCATCGCTCAAAATAGACTGGAATGGCGTATATTTGTTGAGGTCCTCTGATCCGTAAAGGAATAAGAGTGCTATAGTCGATTTTATATATATTCTGGGTCCCGATATGATTCTAAGTCTATCTAATGATGTCTGTTGAAAGCACATTAGAGATCGCTCCAGAGGAGCTACGTGATTAAAAATTGTTCCAAAAGCCCATAAATATAGATAATTTTGGAGTATTTTATTGCTAATATCAAATGTGTGAACCACTACATGTTAATAAAAAAAACATGGACACAAAAATTACAGTTGCCCGTTCCATTTTTTCACCCAACAACCGTATAAATCATATTAAAATATATGAAATTAGTTCATAATTCTTTAAATCTTTTAAGTCCGACTATATGATATCCTATAACGTTGTATGCTAGGAGAAGTAATGGAATTTTTCTTTGTAACAAACTAATAATCTGATCGACACTTTGTCAAAATATCTTTAAAATAATGATTTAACACATAGCATTGTATGCAGTTAGACCCCTGTTCTGGAAGAATATTTGTATGAGGACCAGATAAAATACTGAATCAATAGAAATAAAACTTTGTACATAAGTTAAGCTGCGCTAAAGAAGTTACACACAATTGTGCTAAGAAAGAATATTTTCCTGAAAAACTAAGTGAAATAATGGAGTGATTATAACTAGTTTCGACAGGCTTTGTTTTCCCATTGAATTATTAAACTTTGTCAAATTTCACCGAAATACCTTTAAGATTTTAACTTCACTTACATATATTATCTATTTTATCATATGTTGGACCAATGACCGTCTGGGAGCTAAGTGAAATAATGAAATCTGACACATAAGATCAAGGTCATATATGCTAAATTTCATTAAATTACACACATATTTAAACGAGTTTTGTGCTTAAATCGGTTCATTATTTCACCTAGCTATGGATGCTAGGTGAAATAATGAACTGATCATATTCAATTCTATAAGCTTGGCCTTTGGTCAAAACTATTTTGAAACTTAAATCTTAAATTTATATTTGTGTGAAAATTTCAATTAAATTGTAATTTTCTAGAATGCTAAAATTTCCTATTTAGAAAACGGTAAATGAAATTTTGAATTTCAGTTGATTTGAAAAAATTTTAGGTGAATATTTCATATTTTTAAATAAAACAAAACTTTTAAATCAAAACTTCAGGAATAATGAAATCTAATGTATTTTCCAACTAAAACAAAATCAATTTTCTTTATAAATTTTTGGATGTAGAATGTAAAATGATTTTACATGTTTTTATTTTAAACAACTTTATACTTAAGGTTTTACCAATTTATTCATATCATTGAACTGTTTAAGAAATGTGACATTTAATATTACATCTTCCAAATATTCAATGAATGCTATGATGATTAGCTTCCATATTAGCATTATAAACTATTCAATAGATAAAAATGTAGAACTTGTTCACAGTGCAACTTGTTCGATATGCAGTTATTGTACTCCAACTTTAATTACAATTCTGACTATTTTGAAACTTTGTGTAGCATACTTTTTGGGTGATTTTTGATTAAGTATTTGTATTTTTTAAACAATAATAAAACAGTGATGGAAAAGTTAAAATATTAATCCGAACAATTAAAAATAGAAATTTTATGTTTTCCATCATAAACTTAATTAGTTTTATTAATTTTTTTGATTGAATTTTGAACGATTTTTAATAACATATGTAATCTTTTTGGTAAGAGTTACAAATTTAATTACTACCAAATTGAATCAATAATTAGCTTTATTTTAGAGCATAAGTTAAATTTAAAGTATTAGTTAAAAAATACTTCCACTTTAAATGACCAATTTAAATATTCACATAAACTGTTACACGTGAGTTCTATTCGATTATATACGGAAGACTTTTCGACATACTTTCTCGAATCTTTTCTTTGATAAATGTTCGAAGAAATTAGCTTTTACGAAATTTTCAATTGAGCCTTTATATATCCACAATGACTATATTATATGGGTCAATCTTCGGAAAGTGAGAACAAACCTAAAATCGTGTAGATTCGCTAATATCACAGAATCTACGAAATTTCTACATTTTTAACCCAAAAATTATTTGTTTGATCATTCCAGTTTGTAAGATTTTAAAATTTTTGCCTAAGATCACAACATGTTTTTCTATATATTCTGGGTCCTGATAAGATTCTAAATCAATCTAATGATGTCTGTTGAAAGCACATAGACATCTCTCCAGAGGAGCTGCGTGATTAAAAATTGTTCCAAAAACCCATAAATCTAGATCATTTCGGAGTATATTAATAACCCATGTGTGAACTACTACATGTTAATAACAAAAATTTCACTCAACAACCGTATAAATCGTATTAAAATATATGAAACTTATTTATAATTCTTTAAATCTAACTAAATTTCTATGTTCGTTTTTGTACAATTACAAAATGGATGTGGCCTTAGCCCCATTAATTTCCTTTTTTCTTATATGGGACCTGTTGATGGTGGGTGTTAACAATTCGACAAAGTCGAATATATTATTACTTGTTTACATATTAATACATGTTTTAATGCGTATTAGATGTATTTTACTGATTAGACCAGTTCAAATATAAAATTTATTTTGAAAAAGTAGCATATTTTTAGGGGCCATAAGAAAATTATGTATTTTCCATCACTGATTGAAAGCCTGAAGCAAAGTTTACTTTTTTTTGTTAAAAAAAAGAAAAAAATGTTGCACTTTAGCCATAAGCGGATATTGTATCATGAATTACTGCCAATGAAATGTGCAATTATTAGCTACAAAAAAAATTTGTTATATATTAAAAAAATTAAAAAAAAATTTAAATAAAATCTATTTTTTTTTTTTTTAATTTATACATTTTATAATATACATACATTTTTGGTTTGGGGAGGGAGGAGGATTATATATATATATTATAATTTTTTTCATATTTCTTTGAATTAATTAACCTTTTAAACAGCTTTCAACAAAAATTTGCATAATTTCCTTTTGCTTTTTTTCGGTTATTTGAAATGGTTATTTAAAATGGTTGTAATGTAGAATAAGAAAAAGTTATTTTTAAATAACTCTATACTTCAAATTGTTGTTGTGTTTTTTTTTTATTTTGAGGAGGAGTTAGGGAGGTGTTTAGAATTTTTGTTCGTTATAATCCTAATGTGTTTTTAATTTAGGGTAATTAATTCAAAAAGAAATTTTTTCTTTATTATTATTTTATTAGATTTATATATATATTTTTTTAAGGTATTAAATTATTTTGTATTTTACAAAAAAATTATTATCTATTTACGCATACACTATCACAATCCTGTTGATACATTTAATTTAGAAAAAATGTATCATTTTTCTTTATTTTTCTTATATTTTTGCTAACTTATTATTTAATAATTTATTTTTTTTAATCAGTCCCTTTAAATCCTTTTTACTTTTTGTTTTCTAATACAAATGAGGTGTTTTGATGTACAAGATGTTGAAAATGAAGATTTTTGTTGATGATAATGTTGTTGTTGATGTTGATGTTAATGTATATGTTAATGTTAATGTCTTAAGTTTAGTTTTTATTATTGCTTATACGTATTAAGTATCGTATTTTAGTCGTTGATGAAGTCGTAGATGCAACAAAATTTTTTCAGTCAGGCGCAAATGAGAGAAGATTTTTGCGAAAAAAACAAAAAAAAAAATATACATCATCTAACTTCTTCATTGACAAAAAGCGTAATATTCTTTATAGTTATTTTTTTTTTTCAATTGTTTGTTTGCAGTTTATAAATTTAGTTTGTTCTTATTACTGATTTTGTTTTTATAGTTTTGCTTAAACTTGTACAGTAGGAAAGTTGAGTTAGTAAGTTTATTATGAAATTAAAATTTACACATCCGTGCCGCATCCCTCTTGATAACCTTCATCCGGTGAATTACGACTCGTGCTGATTAAGGCTCTTTTAATAGCAGTAACAGGAGGTAGTACGGGTACTCCTCCCTTTTGCCACACTCGTATCGTTTTGGCATTAACGGTATTAGGATTTGTAGCTAGTGTATTATTATGTACCGGCGAGCTACGTGAACTATTGGCATCAAAACTAGTAGTAGGTCTTTGGCGGGGCAATGTTCTACTTGTATAAGGAGGACTATTTGTAGACGATGTATTGCTGGTCATCAGTGTGGCTCTACTTAGGGGATTACTATGTGTCGAACGTCCCAGAGTGCCACCCAGTAATTGTTTTTGCAAAGAGTTCATTTGTAAATGATGATTAAGTTGTAGCTCAGCCCCAGGCACTACCGGCAAACCATAATCATTAGGATAACCACCCATTACTAGACCAGATCCTGAATTTGAAAGATTCGTAGTGGTAGTAGAAGCTGTCGATTCTGTATTGATATTACCACTACCCTCATTGGAGAGTAAGTTATGTTGTAGATTAGATCTTGGAAAAGTTTTACTAAAATTATCATTACTAGAGCTGCCATCATGCATATCATACAGTTGATTATTATCCATTATGGGTGTTTTATCGGAATATCTTCTTAGGAACAAGTCATCTGCCGAGGAAGTACAGGTAACTGAAGTTATATCTTCCCAAAGACCGGATGGATATAAGGAATCACAACCACCAGCCCTTTTATATTCACCATTTGTATTTAAACCAGCCAATTCTGTAGCCAATGCTTTGGTTAAAATGGGTGGTATTTTGAGATCGGAAAACTCATCACCCTCAAAACGTTTGGTATCATTGATCAAGTCCGGATTATTGCCTGCCGAAGCTGTGGGCGAAATAAAACAGGGGGCTGTTACCAAAACACTACCCGCCTTATCGTAGCTACTGGTGGCATAAGTCATATCCGTTAAACGTGGTGGTTTTTGCAAGGGATTGGCATTTTCGCTAGTACTATTATCTATATGTACTGTTTCATCGGCCAAAATTTTGCCTTCTGTTGTACTGGAGTTAGCACCATTGGCATTACCATTTGCTTGAGTCTTATTAATAATCATATTCTGCTGATTTATACTGGTAATAACTTCCATATGATTGGGAGTTTTAGTGGCATTATAAGGTTCTCTTTTTAATCTCATTATTAGAAACAATACAAAGATCAAGACGAATAGTATAAGTGCTACCAAAGCAGCACTTAGACCTACTATTTGGCCACTACCTAAAGAAGCCATACCGGCTGCACGCATTTTAACATGTAAAGTGAAGTTAGCCTCCGATGAACCAGCTCTGTTTTCTGCTACACAAAAGAATTCACTCGAATCAATTTCCTGGGCATTAGTTAAGACCAAACGTGAGGTTTTCTCAAAGCCTCCATATTCGTATATATGCAAACGTTGATGAGAACTAAAGGCCGAGTTATTAGTCAACAAGCGACCATTCCAATACCAATTAACTGTGGGATTTGGTATAGCTTTGGCTCGACATAATATCGAGGCATTTTCACCCATTGTTGCCTCAACATAATGATTGGAGGGTAAAATTTCCGGCTTACAGGCAAAGTCATCAATACTTAGCTCAGCAAAAGTTTGATCCAAAACCCTTTCAGGACCACCCGAACATACTGGTGCCACGGGGTAGGGTATATTCTTTTGCATTAACCATAATTTAGCTTCTCTCAAGCGGCAATCACACATCCAGGGATTATCGTGTAATTCAATGCCATGTAAACGACTTAAGGTCTCTATGGTTTTGGGTACCAATTCACTTAACTTATTGCCATTTAATCTAAGCAAAGTTAAACCCTCCAAACCCTCAAAAGCCTGAGGAGCTATTTGTTGTATATCACAATGTGATAGATCCAGTTTATGTAATGCTGGTGTATCCACAAAGGCATTAGGAGAAACTTTTTGTATACGATTTGAGGCTAAAGTTAGGTCTCTTAAGGAAGATATATAACTTAAGGCCATACTGGGTATGGACGCCAAGAGATTCTGAGACAAATCCAATTCCACTAGATTTGTAAGACCCTTAAATGTTTGCGACTCTATATGTTCTATGCGACAATTGCGCAAATATAGCTTTTGTAAGTTCAAAAGATTGGAACGTACAAATTGTTCATTTAACAAGGTCTGTAAACGATTCCCGGACATATCCAAAACCTGGGTGGAGGGATCTATATTCTCGGGAATTTTAGCCAATAATTTATCTATACATTCTACGGTTTGTTTGCCACCTTTCCATTTGCAAGCACATACCGTTTGGCAAGTGCTCATTTGTTGATGATTAACTATAAGCGTATTATCGCCTGCTGCATTCTGTTGATGTCTATCGGGATCATTAAATGGATCTAGATATTCCTCAGATATGGAAGGATTATCAATCATGGCATATAGATTACTGCTAACACTATCTATATGCTGTAATTTACGATGACGAGCAGTATCCGTTGCTTGCAGCAAAGTATCGGTGGGATGAGAAGTTGCCACACTGCCATCTGCAGCATGACGTTGATGATGATGGTAGGTAGATGTTGAACCTGCAGCAGCATAATGTTTGACTTTTTGTGCCCGTCCATAATGGGAAGAAGAGAATACTGAGGGTGTTAGTTGCAAAACTAATAAAGGTATTAAAAATCTCATTTCGCTTAAAATTTTTAACATGATGTTAATGGTGTTGATTTCTTTTTATTTTTTGTTTTTGTAAGTTGGATTTGTAGTTAAGTTATTATTTGTAGTGATATATTGTAAGCTTTTTGTTTTAAAAATAGCACTTTTTTCGGTTTATTTCATATACATATATCGTGTTTGAATTTAATTTATTTTAGTCACATGCAAATTTTGTTTTAGCATTATTTTATGGCTTAAGTTAAACATTTTTTTATGGGATTTTATTTATAATTTCTAGGTTTTACTTTAATAATGTTTAGATAAACTTTTTTTTAAGGTTTTTATTTCATTTCCTTTTACCAACACTTAAATTAACTTTAATTTTTTTCATATTTTTGTTATTAAATCATAAATTTTTTGAGCATTTTTTTCTTTCTTCTTCTACTACTTTAAAATTTCTTATACTTTTCTTTATATTTTTTAAAATTTTATTTTAATTCTTCTTTAATTTTTTTTGCTAAATCATTTTATTAATATTTGTTTACTTTTAATTCTTTGAAAAACTTTAGAATTTATTAATTAAATTAAAATTTTTATTGCTGTTAATAATTGGTGTTGTTTTTGTTGTAATTTTATTATTATAATATCGCCTTTGATTGACCTGGTAACGGTAATTAAATATAACGACTTTTTTCCAATATTTTTCAATATTCATCACCATCATCATTATCATCATAGTAACACTCTCCACAAACGCACACTTTTAAATCTTTTATTCATTTACACACTTTTTTTATTTTGTTTCAATTACAATTACAACTACAACTATAAACACTTATATATATACATATACATTTAAACATATATATATATTTGATTTTCTTTACTTCCTCTTCATGTTATTCTCCGTTATAACAAATCTAATTTCAAAAATCTTTCAAGCATATCCTGATTCTTTTTTCTCATATATTTTGCTTATATTTATTAACAATTTAATTGTTATGCTTGAATAATTAATTTGACATTAATTTAAATTTCTTTAATTATTTATTTTATAATTTTCTTTTAATTTGTTTACTTTTCATAAACTTTTTAACTCATTTTGTAATTTTTAAATTTTATTTTATTTTCAAAAATTTATTTAATTTTATTTTTAACTTTTTGCTTGTACGTTAGTTATTTCTTTTAAGTTTAAATTGAACTTTACGAATTTTGTTTTCGAACACCCAACCATCGGCCACGACAATTTGTAACGAACTGAAGTCGACAAACTCAAGGCAATTTGTAAATTGCAAAACGGTTTTGCTTCGTTACATTTCTTAATATTCGACCAGTCATGCTCAGTAACAATTTTCATTATTCTCTAAGTTTGAGAAAATGAGCGTTATGAAAATTTTTTTTTTGCCGTAGACAAAAAAAGAGTTTTTGTTTTGTTGTTATTATGTAGTTCCAGTCAACATGTTGTGATACTTTAGTAGAGTTGGGTGTTTAGAGGGAATTTTTTAAAGAGACATTTAAAAATTAAAAAAATTGATTTAAAAATGCTTTGAGTAAATAACTTTTAACCACATTTTAACAGGGCTGAAACTGAATTTTTGTAAAATCAAATGTTTAAGAGAAACTAGAGATAAATCGGTAGCTTT
The DNA here is from genome assembly GCA_014858695.1 of Chrysomya rufifacies. Taxonomy (NCBI): domain Eukaryota; kingdom Metazoa; phylum Arthropoda; class Insecta; order Diptera; family Calliphoridae; genus Chrysomya; species Chrysomya rufifacies. The sequence continues at coordinate 971 of JACGTJ010005668.1, read as the reverse complement.
ATATAACCTAATATCACATTAACTGAAAAGTACTAAAAGCAAATGTTAGATCTTTGATCTATTCTTATTACATACAAATGATCAAGTGTCTGGTATTCTTTTGAAATGAGAACTCTTTGTTCTACTTTTTTGTTGATTGTTAAGGTAGATTTTGGAAATTCAAATGTTTGTGGTCAACAAGATGAAAATCGGTAGCATAATATCTAGCTGACCCAGACAAAGATTTGCCTGTAATATTCTAGCATAAAGTACAGAGATACTTTTTATAAATTTAGTCCCTTTTTCCTTTATTATATTATATTATAATAATCAATATTATAATCATCTTGTAATCACATTTGATCCCATGAGATCATGTTCTTGATTCAACTTATTATAATTATGTTTCCATTTATTCATAACCCAAATTGATCATGTTTATGACATCATTCTATCATGTTAATTGATCATGTTTGCGATACCATTTTATTATGTAATGATAACACTTGATTACGAACATAAATTTACCCGGTTATGATTAAATATGATCATGATAGGATCCCATTTGTTTGTGACTGCAGTTGATCATGTTTATAATACCATATAAACATATTATGATTCCACTTGATCGCGCTTATGATCCCTCTTAATCATGTTTATGATCCGATTTAATTGTATTATAATTCCAATTAATTATGTTTTTGACCATGTTTACGGTCCTATCTTAACATGTTTATGATCAATTATATGGACTTCTCCAAAAAAATTTTCTTCGAAATTTTCTTTTCAATTTTGTGAACATTTTCCATAAAATTTGAAAATTTTCTATAAAATTTGAAAATTTTCTATAAAATTTAAAAATTTTCTATAAAATTTGAAAATTTTCTATAAAATTTGAAAATTTTCTATAAAATTTGAAAATTTTCTATAAAATTTCAAAATTTTCTATAAAATTTCAAAATTTTCTATAAAATTTGAAAATTTTCTATAAA
>JACGTJ010005647.1:970-12710 GCA_014858695.1 Chrysomya rufifacies | reverse complement strand
AAAAAAAAGACAAATTTTAATTTCTTTAAAAAAGACGAACTTGTTTGGAAAATTTTTTAAATATATTAAGTAAATTTTTATTTTAGAGACTGGAATGTGGTCAAATTGTTTGTAAAAATAAAATTGCATAGAAAATCAAATTAAAAATATATATTTATGTATAAACATAAATTAACTGCATGTAAAAACAGTTATTAATAGCTATAAAACTAAAAACTTACAAATTAAAAATTGTATAAAAAACTATAAAAGAACGAAACAACATAATATCCGTCGAAGAGAAAAACAACTTGAGTTTGATACGTAAACAAGAAGACGTATAAAACAGGAAACAATTTTTTCCAAGAGAGCTTTTTGAACAAAAGATGTTAATTATTTAGCTATTGTATTATGAAATTGGTTTTCCTAAAGTTTTTAATTTTTACTTCAAGTAGATAGAAAAAAAAAATCAACGATATTCAGTCTGTCTATTTTTTGTTAATGGATGGGCGGTATACAACATATATATAGGTAGATATGATTTTGTTTTTTAGGTTTTTTTTTTACTTATTTCTGTGTTTTGCATATATAAAACGTTTCTTTTTTGTTAATTTAAATACATCAATTTTTGTTTTACTTTTTTAAGAGAAAACAAACTTGAAAACAATGTTTGTTCAAAGAATAACGGTTGCATTAATGTTCAAATATAACTTTTTTGTTATGGTTTCTTTTTCACTTCTTATCAACACTTTAATTTTATTGAACTAATAGAATTTTTTAGCTTGAGCTTCACTTCTGCTTCTGTAATAAAGAAATTTAAATAAATAATTTAAGATAAAATATAAAATACATTTGGTATGTTGTAACTTACTTGAAAATAGTATAAAGAAAAACTAATAATAGCTGCACAGCCGTAACACTAAGGAACATGGTCACACCAAGACAATTGCCAGTGGGGCAAGATGACTGAGCTTGAGCTTGTGGAGAAGCTCCCAATCTAAGAATCATTATAAACATTTTGTTATAAATTTATTGCAATTAGCTTAGAATATCCGATGTTAACTTACTTTTGTCCGACATGTGAAATGCCCTGTTTCACTTGATTCATGCCATCTCGCATTTCTGCTATAACAGCTTGAATATCATAACCACCAACAGGCTGTACTTGACCACTAGGGGCACGTTGTTGATTTTGTAAGATGGTATCGGCACGAGCGTGAATATCACCTACAAGGGAACGTAACTCTCTAGCTGTTGCCAATAATGTATTTTGATTGGCAATTAATAAATCTACTTCGGCCCGATTAATTGAACCAGCCATAACAGGTGGTGTTTGTCCAGCACCACCTGCTTGTGCAGGTACACCAGCAGCTTGTCCAGAAAGACCTCTTGATACCAATGAAAGAGTATTTTCTTGTCTTCCAATTACCTCATCCATTTTGCGAGACAGTTCCCTTATGTGTTCAAAGATTTGACTTTGTCCTTGCCAAATTTGACGAAGTTCGCGTTGATTTTCGGATTCGTAGAATTCTTCCCATTCTTCATCATCTTTGTGCTAAATTGAAAAAAGGGACAATTAAAAAAATCCAAGATTTATAAATTTTCTGTAAATGGCAAATTTTGTGATGTGTTAAAGCAAAAAAAAAATAACTAAGAAGAATTTCGTTTAAATAAAAGGTTTAGTTTTCTATAATTTCTTTGAAAATTTCCAAAATTGCTTCTATATAACGATATGTTACTCCAAAAAAAGTTTTCTCTTACGTTTTAATAAATTATTAAAAAACTAATAGAAAAAACTATATGTTATACATTTTGATTAAAATTTATAAATAAATCGTAAAAAAATCTACAAAAAAATTATAGTGCAACTCTTCAAAAATTCTGGCAACACTGTAAAACATATACCAACAACTAAACAGGTTTAATTTGGAAATGATAATGACTTAAAAGAAAACTAGTTCTTTAACTTATTAATGTTTTCACTAATTTGATAATAATTTTCGAATGAATTTTTTCAAATTTCATCAATTTTCTGTACATCAATTCAGAATAAACACATTGTCTACAGAAAGCAAAGAAATGAATGATAACACAAACTAATCTCTGATTTAAAGATTAAGAACAAAATCCAATTAAACTGCAACAAAATTTTTACTTACATCATCAGGATGTTCTTTCTTGTATTCCTGCTTTTGTTTCTCCAATTTCTCTTGGTATTCCTTATATTCTTGTGATAATTTTTCATTATCTTGTGGCACCTTAGCTTCGGTGGGTATTTGACCAGGTGGATGCAAAGATGTCGTCAAGAAATGGAAGACATCGTGATCATCGGCCAAACCACCTGTAGCAGCAGACAAACCAAAGTAACCATTCTTGGGCAATTGTACACCATCTGCACGCAAACACATTTCATAGTCGTCATTGTTATTGGTCATACCATTGTGGAATAGAACAGTCAATACATTGTTGTAATATTCAATGCGTGCACGTGTGGGGAATGGTTTGTTTCGGAAATCTCTCAAACAGCCAGACAACAATTGGGTGGTGCCATCATTTTGATGATCAAATTGTTTGGTACCATCATTTACCACAGCCATAATGTAAGGATTATTGTGTTTGTTATCATTATCAAACGAATCAAAGAACAAACCTAAACCATTCCAACGGTCGGAGGAACCAAAGACTGGTCCATTGTAGTCACCTTTTTGAGTTGTATACCAAAAAGCTAAACCATCGGCACCAATACGACCACGACCGGTTACACGAAATACAATTTCAACTTCCCACCAATCAAAATTTGTTGGATTCTTAGTCCATATGGCACCTTTTTGAGAACGCAAAGAAGGAGCTACACGCACACTTTCCGAACTGGCAATAGCATCTGCAAAATTTTTAAAGCATCTCTTAGTATTTTTTTAACATAAACAAATACAAAATATTTATATCAAATATTGCATTATTTATCTAATAGTTTTGTATTTATGGCAAGTGACCGCTTGCCACTTTGTCAACTTTTTTCTGGATTTACCATCTCTTTTACTCTAATGGCCAATTGCCTACACAACGGAGACAATTGCATTTTCTCTGACGTGTCTGTGTTGTCAAAATGCTTAGAAAATATTTTGTTGTTGTATACTTACTACCACCGTATTCCCAGAAAGGTACTGTTCCATCTTTTTGTGCAAGATATGGTGGCTTAAAGGAATATTTATATTCAAATCTACGATGTACACCAACTTGACTAGGAACAGAATTTACTTGACCATTGGTATTCAATACCAAAATTGGTAAAATTAATAAAAATGAACGCAGGAGAAACAATCCGGTTGCTGACATTTTTCTATTTGACACATACACCAATTTCAACAGGGTGTACAATAAATAATTTAATTCTTCTTTATTTCCCTTTTGAAGTTATCATTTCATCTGCTTCTTTTTATTCTATTTGGTTTGTTGAAGTAAATGATAGCAAAGTTTTTTATTTAATATTAAAATGTTTCTAATGAAAAATTTAAAACAAAACGATTTTTTGCACTTATTATATATATATATATTATAATTATTATTTTTTTTTTAATTTAAATAAATTTCTTCCAAATTAATATTAATTGTTTTCTCAATTCGTATTTTTTTCATATGATCTAGTTTTGTGTTAAAAAATTGAAATGCTAAAATCCATTTATAACAACTTTTAAAACCTGTCGATTAGAAAACAAATCTCCCACAATATTTAATTGTGCAACAATTTGTTTTGAAAAAAATTTCTATTTTTTATATGTTATTAAAACAAATGCTAAAATCCATTTATAACAACTTTTAAAACCTGTCGATTAGAAAAGCAAATCTTCCACAATATTTAATTGTGCAACAATTTGTTTTGAAAAACATAATAGTTTCGTTTAGACGATTTTTTCAAATTGCATATTCCAAAAAATATATTGAAATAAATTTTCAGTTTCGGTACTTTTAGATCTTTTCAATTGAAATTTTAAATGATGAAATTTTAACTCAAGGCGAGTTAAAGTTTTGAGTTTAAAATATATATACTGGCGATAGTCCATAGGGGTACGAAATGGAAAAACGCCGGATTAAATTTGTTTAAAATTATCCTGCTGTCCTATCCCTTATACCGAAACCGATTTTAAATAAATATGTATATATTTTAGTTTTTTCACTTTGTTCAAACTTATTTTGTTTTATTGTAAATAAATATATAAATAGAACAGAGAAAATTACATTTGTTCAAAGTTAAATATTGATTTTTTGGTTTCGCAAAAAAAAATCAATTTTAAACACATATAATTTTTACCAAGTATTTTTCAAAATTATTTTATCATAATAATTCTCAAACATATTTAAAACAATAAATCGTATTTTGTTTTGAAGTACAACTATACATTTAACATAAAAATTGTCATAACTCCAAACAAAATTGCATCAAAAATTATATTTACTTTAAAAATTTTTAAATAAGATTTTTTAATGAACTTACCACAAAACTCTTTGTAAAAATTGTGCGATTTTTTTTTTATATATGTTATTAAAACAATTGGTTTTGTTTTTATCTTGATTGTTGATTTATTTAAAAAAATACACGCACTTATAAAGTTTTCAAAAAATGTGTTATAATTCTAAAATGTTCGATTTAAGATAGAAAAAAAATATTATAGCTGCAAACATATAAAATTTATACAAACCGATTAAGAGAATTTGTAAAATATGCATAAGTATTTTACATGAAATTAACCTAAAATACAATATTATATATACAAATTTTGTAATAATATTTTCTTCCTCAAATTATAAAAAAAAGATACCCCAAAAGATAAACTGCAGTCAGAAATGTTTTTTTTTATACGAAAAAATATCATAATTAAATCACTAAGTGATTTTTAATATAACGAAGACAAGTGTGTATTTTCATAATTGAAAAAGTTTTAATACTAATTTCATTTCATTTCATTTTTTTTTTTAATTTCCATTTTTTAATAAACTTAAAAGCTAATTTTAAGTAAACGTTTGCAAAGAAACCCGAATTAACAAGAACTTAACGTTAAAAAATTATAAAGTTATTATAAAATTAATAATAAAAAACGTTCTTAATAACTAAACTATTAGTAGAACATAAGTTAAGAAAAAAAAGAACTAAATATTTCTAAATGTTTTCCAAAACTGTTAAATAAACTGATGCTTTAAATTAATTTTTGTTTTATAATACAAAATATTTACGAAATATGACAATTTTATTATTAATTTTTGAATTTCACCAACGTTTTAATAAGTTGACATAAATATGTAAAAAATTAAATATTGTTAAAAACAATTTTGTTTTGCTTTAGGAATATAAACAAATTTCCTTTCAAAAATAGGAAAATAACAAAATTAATTATCTACATGATTTATAAAAAAATATTTTATGAATTAAAAAATAAATTAAAATATTTAGAATTAAATTTTATTGAAAAAATATATTTCATTATTATTATTATTATTTTTCTCTGGCAATAAAAATAAATGTGTTATATGAAAAAGATGAGAGTGTATGTGTGTTGTGATAATGTACGCGTTTGCTGGTGAATAATTAACATTTGAGCTTAATATACTTGGTATAAATACAAATGATTTTTATTATTTTTTGAATTTATTCATGTTTTCTTTTGTTTTTAAATATTTATATATACTAGTTTTTAGTTTACTTTACTATTTATTTAATATGACTGACTAATAATTTTTATGTTTTATTTAATATAATTATGTAGTTATTGTTATTTTGAAAATGGTAGTAGTTTTTTTTTATTATTATTTTAAGTAGTGTTATTACTTGAGTGTGTACTAGTTATTTTCTCTTCTTTGTTTTTGTTTCTTTTTCAATTTTGTTAGGAATCTATTGTTTGTTGGATTTTTAGGCTGTAGAAAATACATTTCTTAAATCATCTTCATAGATTGCTATCAGAAGCATAAGGAAAACTCCACTGGCCATACCCATTATTTGTAAAGCAAATTGTGATAGTGACTTGTGAGCTGCGGATATTTCAGGCATCTGCAACAAAAAGTATTAAATTGTAAATTCATTCGTAGAAGTAAATGGAACAGTTGTATTTTCTTCTTTACTTACCATATCCACCGTAGCAATATAGATAAAAAGACCAGCTGCTGCTGCAAACATCCATTGAGCAGTTTCGTGTGACTGACCGAACACAATACCGAATATCATGCCTATAAAACTTAAAACGCCTGTCAATAGATTATAATACACAGCCGATTTTACGGACATGCCCGCCTTCATTAATATTGCAAAATCTCCCAATTCATGTGGTAACTCATGACAAAATACAGCCAAAGCTGTGGAAAAGCCACCGGCAATATTTTCCGCAAAAGCAGCTCCTGCAAAAAAACAAAAATTATTAACTTTCTTATAAAACTATTAGTATTCCTTTGTAATATTGTACCTATTGCCATGCCATCTGTAAAATTGTGCAAGCCATCACCCATGATAATCATCCAAACCACGGCACTTAATGATTCCGGTGGTGAGTGTACATGGCCATGTTTATGTGAGTGACCATGATGCGAGGATTCGTGTTCTCTCAAAATTACTGTTACAGTATTATCGTTAGGTAAATCTTTGCCATTCGTTGCTCCTGCAACAGTATTAATCCCAGCATCGCCCACAACATTACCATCTAAATCGGTAGAAACTGTGTGACTATCTGGCATGGCTTGGCAATGACCATGTCCTCCACCTCCAGCATGCTGATGATGGTGTTGATGCTGTTGATTTTGATGTTGATGATCGTTATGATGGTGATTATGGAGATTGTGATTTTTCTCTGCCAAGGGAGCATAATTATTTTGAGATGTTGACAGTAGTGATTGCGTAGCATTTTCACCACTTTCAGCATCTATTTTACCATTGCGGCCATGATTTTCAGTATCTGCCGCTTTATTATTTGGTAAATGCATCCATACATCATTTTTTGTATCCATAGCAATCTCATCATAACAATAAGGATATGAACTGTATTTTGATTTACAAACCTTATCACCAGCCACAGAATTATTTAACGATGAATCTGGATCACGCATAACTTTAGCTCTAGATGGTTGATTAACATCTTTTTTGGCTACATTTTTGCGCCACTCCGATAACATGGTCAAACCATTTTCGGTGATATAAAAGAAAATAATACCACCCATACAAGTAAGGCCTTTAAAAATCATGTTACTTTCGTTTTGTCCAGCAAGAGACTGTGAGATAAAAAAATGCCATATATTAAAAGAATGAGTTTACTGTTTTTTGGATTTTACGCATTGAAACTTACATGTGGCAACAGATGAAGCAAAGCATCGCCAGTCATGGTTCCCACTGCTAAAGCTACCAAGAATTGTATGATGTCTTTGTAGAAACGTGAATTCATAAATGGTATAATTGCAACGCCAACTAAACCAAGAATACTGCAGGCAAAAACTGAACTAAATGCATAAATCCAAACTAAATGCAAAGAAAAGATGGGAGATATTAAAAAATAATTCATGTTTATCTTTAGTTATCTTCTAATGATATTTTGAGCAACAATTATATTAAAAACTATATCTTTAGTAATTTCACTTTAAAACTAATAAATTAATACAGTTACCCCATAATATATCCTGACTATTGTGTAGATGTTTTTTCGATTCTATTTCATCGATTTTCATCAATAACTCTTTATCTATACAACCGGGTGTTGCGGAATTTAAATCCGTTGATAATTGATATAACAAAACCGGACATATATTCATTATATCTTCCTGATTAAGAGCATAATTTAGATTTTCACTTTCAAAATTATGCATCTCTAAGGTTATAGTCGGATTAGTACAACCTTCAGTCGAATTTGTACAATTATTCAAATTTATTTGTTCGCTATCATGGTTGCGGTCATGATGATGCTGATGATTATGTTCATTATGATGATCATGTAATGGAGCTACATGGGGTTTAATATAATGTATAAATTTTGAATCAGCAATGCACTGGAAGGAATAAAATTTAAAGAAAACTTTATTAAAAAAAAATAAATAAATAAAATATTTATATTTGAACTATTGTTATTTAATAACTAGTACAAACTTTTATGTCAATATGCGTAGATAACAAAATATGTCTTTAATGTTATTATCATCATAAAAACAATAATAAAAATATAAATGCACTTACGGTTTCATTATCGTTTACGTTATCATGTTTATGTAACACGTCTGGTCGATGTAATCCCAATGTTTTTAATATTCGTTGGAAATTTTGTACATTTATTGTATCATTACCGCTACCAAATTCATCAAATAATCTTTTTAGAAAAGCTTCTGTAATTTCGGGCCTTGCAGGTGCATCACCATTATGGTCATGATCGTGACCACTTGCTGATGAATGGCGTTTTGTTCTTCTGCGTCTGCGATTATCACTACTTGAGGTGGCATATGCAACGGTGGTTTCTGTTTTTGGTGCTTTAGACGAAACAACTGATGAAGAGGACAAATCATGCGTATTATAGACAATAGCATTTAAGGATGAATATTCGAGATTAAGCATTTGCTGGGCAGGAAATAGTGTTTCAATATGTTGTTGGCATGGCAAATGATCTGCACATAACAGACACACCACACAAACAGCCATTATATGGCGAGCCATAATGCATGCTTTTTTTCAAATTGATAAACTTTTTAAAAGGAAAGGAACTCAATAGCTTATTTTAATTTAAAGTTTATACTTCTCCTTTGCTTCACAAATAATTTCTTAACAAAATTAGAACAAAAATGTAATTTGGTTTTTTACTTGTTGCTGCCGTTTCGTAGTTAGAAGTGTGTCTTGAGTATCTGTCGTTTACATACAAATAAATTTCATAATCATGTAGTTATTCTTAATAGAATAGAATCTGTAAGCAAAATTGAAAAATCAAAAAAAAAATTAATAATAATTTAAAATAATTGATAAATACAAATACATATGTTTTATTTTGTAACTATAGCCATATAAAGCAATAACACGAACAGTTTGAGTGTTTGTGTCTTATATTTGTTAAACAATTGAAAATAAATATAAACAAATAATACTCTCAAAGCCCACAATAATTTAACAAACAAAAAAATTTAATACAGTCAATCACATTCCCTTTTAAATTAGATCTTAATTTACAACACAAAAAAGGACCGTATTGAGAATTTCCGGTTTAACAAGTATGTTCCGTAAATTGTAATTGTTCAAAATAATATTTAAATTTTAAACATCTCTAAGGTTCGGTCACATTAAAACAAATATTTAACATACAACAACATGTGTTTGCTTTTTACCATAACCACGTTTGAAAAGATTAACTAAATGTTGGTAGTAGATGACAAGTTAATTTTTTTAAACGCCCGCATTATAAAATTATTCCGAAGGTAGGTAAAAATAAATAACGTTGTAAACTTAAGAGTTCTTTGTTTCTCGAATTATGTTAACAGGAAAAAGTATTAAAGTATATAATAACAAATATTACTTATATAAAAAATATACAGCAAAACTTCGTATCAAAAGTGGATTTTCATATAAAGATCATTAAAATACTTATATTTTATAGAGCAAACATAATCAAAATTTTTATCACTGAAATTTCTCCCAACAAAAAGTTGCTTATATCTTGATTAAATAAAGGGATAAAACAAAAATAGTTAAAATTTGTGATCTCTTAAAATTTTCACAAATAGTTCTTAAAAATTCTCTGGGAAAATTAATAAATTTTTCGGAATTCACGTTCCGAAAATATCCCAAGCTACTTAAAAGTATCCTTCTTACATTTTAATAAATAAGTCATATATATTACAAGTAAGTTGTAATAAAAAAAAAAAAACATAAAATATGTATGTTGATTAATATTTCACTAACACTGTTGCCATATTTGACGATATTTGGGCGAAATGTGGGCAGTTGACGTTCCATTTATGGTGAAATTGATTGTAATTCAGATGTCAACGAAAAAAATATCTTCATCTTAAGAATCGTTTGATTTAAACACGTTATTTCAGTTGTCTATTTCACAAATTTAAAAAAATACATAAGAGATTTTTTCAGACATTGACAATTTTTGTTCGAACATTATTCAAAAACTTGCATAATTTGTTGTCACATCACAAATTAAACTAAAAAAAATGGAACAGTTAAAACAATTAAACCATTTTCTTCTCTTTAATAACAATTTTTAAATTTTTTAATTGTATTTATGCTTTTATTTTAATTTTGTTTGTTTGTTTCAAGACAAACATTATAATTAAATAAAATTAAATCATTTAAACTTTTTTGTTCACGTCACAAAACAAAAACTTTATATAAAATAAAATTATAAATACTTTCATTAATTATTAAAATAAGATGTTTGATCATTATATTTTTAAATTTTAAATATGATCAATATATTTTATTTTAATTCCATAACAATTTCCGTATAACTATTTAATATATTCCTTATGAAATTAACACTGTTCGTAACACAATTTCAAAAACTAGTATTAAGTCTTAATATAAACTGAAAACGCAAAAAATATTGATAAAACTTATAAAAAAATTGTTTAGAAAAGTTTGATGTTGAAGGTAATTTTTGTTGATTTTAATATCGGAAATGAGCTTAAATGCCACAAAAACTATTAAAATTACGTTACAAAAATGTAAAAACAAAAAAATGCAAAATGTGGTTACACGCGATACTAATTTTTCAATGAACGAACAATTACGCAGGATATTTATGCACAATATATATTGCATACATACATCAATACTACTGTATGAATATAATTTTGTACGTTTGACAAAAACTCAAAAAATATATATATTAAGTTTTCCACAACCAATCGACGTCCAATTGGTAATCAACGAACCGAACGACTAACAAACATTAATAAATAATTGATAATAAAAACTGTTAAACAAAAAAAAATGATATAATAACAATTATTTTGTTAACCCTTTGCAAACCAATTGACTCTGTATTAAAATTTTATAATGTCAAATTGCTACCTTGTTATTTTTAGGTTTTACATTTGGCTAATTGTTAATATTTATTCAAATCAAAACGATAGTTTTATAAGAAGTTCAGAGTTCCTGAAAGTGTTAAATGCTTGAATAAATGACTGTCATACGCTTCAACATCATAACAAAAATTTTGTTGAGCCTTAATTTTTAAAAATTTCTTATAAACATTTTGTATATAAATATTTGTTGCTTTAATACTGCTACTCTTTCAGATGGTTGGTGTTTTATTTTATTTATTTATTTTTTTTTCTTTGAAAAATTACATACAAAACTTTTCAAGGTTAACAGAAAATGTTTGTTATGCAGACAATGTTCTTCAAAATAAATAAATAAATAAATAAATAAATAAATAAATAACGAACAAACAACCGAAGACAACAATTTGTAACATTTTCAAAAATACATTACAACAATATAATAAATAATCAACAAGTTGTAACGGTCGTTGTGTAGCCAATATTAAAGTTAACTATTTAATTCCTTTATTTACAGTTTCGTTTTAAGTAGCCCAATAAAAATGTCATTACCACCGACTACCAATTTAAAGAATTCATTTCGGACTTTTCAATTATGGATAAAAGTATTTCCGTTAGATTACGTAGAAGATAATGAGTTCAACATATAATTAAAGAGTTATTTTAATGTTTGAAAACAAATTGTATGAGCATAATTATTTTATTTTTTTTTTTATTTATTCAATATAATCGAGCCCTAAAA
>JACGTJ010005643.1:5342-24092 GCA_014858695.1 Chrysomya rufifacies | reverse complement strand
TAGTTCAGTTCTAGTTCAGTTCTAGTTCAGTCTTGCTCAGTTTTAGATCTCTTGTTCAGTTTTAGATCTCAGTGCTAGAACTTCAAACGAAGTTCTAGTACTGGATATAGAACGAATACAACTTTTGCTAGAAATTTTAAATTATTAACGTTTAAATTATTAGTTAAAAAAACTAAATAAAACAATTTAATATTTTTTATATCTTTAGTATTTATTTTGCATTAATGCCTGTTTGCTTTGTTTTAAATATTTTTATGGTTATTAATTATCCTTTGTTTTTTCTTTCTTTTTTTTTTTTGTATAAACTTGACCTAAATTACACAGAAAAAAATACATGTTATTCCAGTAAATTTCATAATAATAAAATAAAAATTACGAAAATACCTAGCGAATAATATTGTATAAGGAATAATAATATTTCTAAATGTAATATAATTAAATGAATTGAAGAATACATATAATATTGTAAAATAATATTTTGTTTAAAACTAAAATTACGAACATTTACACCATCATATATTAGATTATCATAGATAAATGTTCACTCAATATTATTAGTTTGTGTTATTGTAGTTTTTGTTAAAAAATTACTTGCATTTGAATCTAGAAAAGATGTTTTGTTGTTAACTTAAAATTCTCGACGATGATACTTGTCAGGATCAAAGTATGAAGTGACCACAACACGATCACTGAATTTACGACCCGTTAACGCTTGTTGGGCCTTTTGACAATCCATAACTGAATTGAATTCTACAAATACCTTACCACAACCCGGTACATCAACACCTTCTATGGGTCGAGGTATTTCAACACTGCGCACAACACCATATTTATTACACTCTTCCTTAATGTCCTCCAAAATATCCTCATATTCATCTTCATCACGCAATTCATCGGGTGTAACCATATTAAGTAGACACAAAACTTCTGTGGGTGGACCAGAAATTCCCAACATTGGTAGACCGGGTACTTGGATAGTAACAGGAGCTGCTGCGGCAGGATTATTTTGTGCATTCTTAGCTCCTACACTGGCTCTTTGGACAATAAGTTTCTTGTCGCCCAGTTGCATGCCATTTAAGCCAGCAATAGCCTATGAAAGTAAATCATGTTAATTTTATTGTTTTTAGTTATTCTATAAAACTTACTTGATCTGTTATGCTGTGATCTACATATTCAGTAAAAGCATAACCTTTACTTAAACCAGTTCCAGTATCTTTTACCAAATTAAAAGCTCTTAAAGCTCCAAAAGATAATAGCAATTCCTTAACCTGTTAAATTAATAAATAATAACATTACGGTTAGAATTTTAAAAATGTTAGTTGTCTTTGCATTATAAAAATATTTATATATGAATAAACAAAGATTACACTGGTCAGCAGAGAATAACTTCCTTACACAAAATTAGCTGGACTAAACGAATTTTGTACTCAAAGTTAATCTTAACTGTGTGCGATAAAATTATCTTTAAGTTTCTCAATATTATTTACAAGAATTATTTTGAAATAAGTGACGATAAAGAAACATTTTGAAACCAACAAACTTATACGAACAAGTCTAACACATTTTGTTTGGGGAAGCTAACTCTGCCATCCAATTTGTATGCATCAATGCTATGGTAGAAATGAAAATACCGCTCGTCTCATCAACATTCTCTATAATGGAAACCTAAAAACAAAAATAAAACCAAACCCCGTACTGTTTTCGAAATTAGCTGAATATTACTTAGTATTTTTAAAGGTTTTGATTTGATTTGTTTTACCTTTAAAAAGCTAGAGCTAAATTTATCCGGAAAAAAGTTTTATATATTTATATGTATAATGGATTGCTGTAAATCAAGATTAAGAAACTTGCCTTTGTTTAGGTTGAAAGTTATTTGTTTTTCAAAATAGTGTTTGCTTATGCAGTGTCATTTTTATTTAACACAAAATCTGCGCTTTTGGTTGCTTTGGCTGACGTGTAGTAGTGCGTACATAAGGACTCTCAAGGAGACAATTTTTTGCCTTATATTAAGTTTTATTTTTTTTTTAGATTTGTTTTACAACTTTAATATTACAGCACAACAACACCACCTAAGCTACAATGAACACAAGATAAACGGATTAATAAAATATTCAATTCAAAATAGAAAATTATCTTGTTATTGTTATTAATTACAATAATAAAAAAAAAACATAACCTAAAATAATATACAAAATGGAAATCTGCAAAAAGTATATCCAGGCTAAATAAGTTAAGCTGTAAAAAATGTTAATCTTAAACACAAAATACATATTTTGTTATCTAAGTGGCTAAAGGACCACTTAAAGCAGCTGTAATTTAAATGCTATAGTATACATTGCTAAAAAAATAATAATGCGTAAATATATAAAAACATGTGACATGTATTTATATTTTTTTCAGGCCACCACCATTTTAACTTCCAAAATATCAGGCATTTGTATCCCAAAATTTGTAGCTGAAACAGACAGATTTATAATACATCCAAATATATATAAATTTAAATTCTGTGAATTATATTTTTTAACGACAAACGAACAACTCTCCACTGTCTATTTATGTTCATGCAAACGAATGTATCGTTTATCTAATTATTTAACATACAACTAAAGTGATTGTTGTTTTCTATTTAATTTGTTAAACAAAACGTTTGTCTATATTTAAAAAAAAATCAACTTGTTAGAATTTCTTATACATCAAAAGATTGAGACATCGATTTTTTTAGCTTTCCTAAAGAACTGTAAAATGTTTTTAACATAATCAAACATCTTTTTCATAAACTATACTTTCATTCAAAAATTAAGCTTTACTATAACTTTTTTCTTAAATTTTTTTTAATTGCACTTTCCAAATTTTTTAGCATAATCTTTAATTAACTGAATTTAATGAAATAGTATATAAACAAAGCTATTTTTTATAAATATCAATAATCGAACACAAAATACTATCCAAACAATGGAACCATTGATTAAAACCCTGAAAGCCAAAAGTTTTTACTCAATTAAATCCAAGCTAATGAGTGTCCTATTGATTTGGGACACTCGTTAGCTTGGATTTACATAACATACAACTACTCATACAACACTCGTTAGTTTGGATTTACATAACATACAACTACAAGTTAAGATTTCTCTTGTAGGAATTAAAAGGTGGACCCTCGGTAAGGTCAAGGAGAATCACATCCGACTGCACAGTGCTAACCAATCCGATCGGATATTAGTGTTTTCCAAAAATTTTACAAGGCAACGATTTGAAAGATAAGAGAGTCCCGACCAGTAACCTCAGTCTTAAAAGCTAGGCTTACGTTAATATTCAGAGCAACTAGAGGACTTTGTATGTTTTGGAAGATGAAAGTTAAATGTTACAATACATCTGACTTTTGCAGCTTGCGTGAGTAGATCGATGCGCTCGACTTAAATTCACTTTTCTAAGCTTTCCAACGTTTAATGAAATAGCTTGATAATTAAATGGCATAAGGCTTTAATGGTTCACAATAGAACATCTGAAAACCAAACTTAATTGGGATTGATATTACCATAATTTTCCTCCCTTTCTTGCTGCTATCTCTTCTAATAAAAGGATCACAATAGTTATTGAATAGTTATATCAACCTTCTCTTACCTAAACTACATAATTTTATAAAGATTACATAAATAAATGTATAAGTATTATGATTTGAGAAATTCATAATTACTGTTATTGCAGGAGCAAAAATTCATATGATCATATTAGACGTACAGGTGAATATATGACTTGTGGCCATTCAAAATATTGCTCATTTCTAAATAAGTTGTGACAGAATTACATTTCATTGCCCACTTTTGTTGTTTTTTACAAGTTTGTATAACGACAGATGAGCAATTAGCATTCCAACATTCCACTACAATAATATGTAGCAATATCAACTAAAACATCTTACTTTGCATTTCCGAAGAAAAGGACTATAATTTGGAAAACATCCGATCTAAATTTCATCCCGAATGATCTTATATCAAGGGACAACATGTAATACCTTGGACTTATCAAAATACTTATACAATTGATCACTGAAAGCCTTTTCCAATAGCTCCAAACGCATGATCGTCAAATACCTCTCAAGTAGGCAAGCGTTGATAAAAAAGTTAATATTTTTCCACGCTCCAAATAGAATGTAGATCATGCACTATCAGGAGACTAGGACACTGTGAGTTATGCAAAATAATGAGTGTCTGTGTAGATACTAGATGAAGTCATCAGTCTCAAATTTTGAAAGGACGGCGACCCATTGTCAGTAGCGAATGCTTAAACAATACAATTAAGAGCCGGTTGGTATAGTTTGCTAAATAGCGCTCTAAACAGCTGACCAGACTGTCGAAAGGGAAGAACTGTTATAACTTTTATTTTTTTAATTTAAAGCTTAAACCATAGATATATTACTCTTCTCTCAAGTAATTATGTTTACTTGTACGTGTGAATTTTTATTATTTTTTTTTATTAAAGAACTTCTGAATAACATATTTAGTTTAATCTATGGTTTAACACAAAAAAATTAATGAGCAAGGATTTTTTACGCATTTTTCTCTCTAGACATATAGTAGTACCTTTGTTAATTCAAGCTGCTGTGAGATGGTAACATATCACTTTTTCCCTTTAAAAGATCGCAAACAACACTTTTACACAATATTTTAGAATTTTTAATTTATATATTTTTAGCACACTTTAACTTTCTAACATTTTTCAATGAATTAGGAACATAAGCAACTTTTACCACCGATTTCACAAAAAAAAAATAACCTGAAGTTAAATTTTAAATTTCAGTTAATTTAAATTCGGCATAAATACGTATAACTGTTGAACGGTTTAACTTCTAGTTGTTTCTTTGGTAAAATCAAGAGTTAG
Organism: Chrysomya rufifacies; assembly: GCA_014858695.1. Classification (NCBI taxonomy): domain Eukaryota; kingdom Metazoa; phylum Arthropoda; class Insecta; order Diptera; family Calliphoridae; genus Chrysomya; species Chrysomya rufifacies. The sequence goes on along the minus strand of JACGTJ010005643.1, from coordinate 19,217 downwards.
TAGTAAAAGTGAAATAAAATTTACACATTAATGTAAAAAATTGTACACATTAATGTTATAAAACGCAAAAAATTTACACGTTAAATTTTTTATAAAAATGCATTTTATTAAAAAAAATCTTTATTTTTTTATTCAACTATGCTGACTTAATATTTGCGATTCGAGCTTTTTATTTCCGTTTTCTAAGATTTAATTTAATATATTGATGTCTATGAATTTCCTTCCAAAACTTAATTTTTGTAGGAAAAACTTAGAGGGGATACTAACGAAAATAATTAAAATCTGTTATCACTCAAATTTCCATTCACAAATCTATTTTTATATGAAAACATAAATAGGATTAATAAGATTAAAATTAAATTATAACAAAATAATATTAACATTATTCAAGAAAGGTATTCACATTTAATTCACTATTATAAATTAGTTCGAAGGCAAAGTGTTGCAAAAATATTCCGGGGCATTCGGAATATGAAACTGATAAATAATATTTTTGAGATTATTTTTGGTAAACTTTAAATATCGAAGGGTTTTTAAGCAATCTTTTCAAATGTATCTTTACGTAGATGTAAATAAATTTTTGATCTTCTAATATGTATATTTGCAAAAACGATTAATCTATTCTTTTAAGCTTGCATATTTCAACAAATAATATAGTAAAAATGTTTTCTTTATCTATATATTAATACAATAAATTATAGATAACAATCCTGAAAACAAAATATAAGCGATAACTTCTTTTGGATTTTTTTCTGTAAAAATCATATTTTCTTTCCTCTTTTATGGAAATCCGGAACGTTTTATTATAAGAAAATAAATAAAATAATAATTTAAATTAAAATAAATACCTGTTCTTCATTTAGATAATTGGGTAGACCACCTATAAAGATTTTATGTGGTGAATCTGGTACCACTGTAGAAATAACACCATTAGCTATAAAGAGAAAACAAAACGAAAATTTTGTTTAATATTCACAATTCCAAACAAAATGTTTTTCACTTAAACACTTACTAACTGGTTGTGGTATTGGGGAATTATCCACCACACCCGGCATTGGCTGGTAATCATGTGGTCTGCGAATTTTTAAACTTTGACCCTTAAAATTAATACCATCAAAGGTCATGGCCGTTGTAGTTTCATCGGTTGAACGGAATTCAAGAAAAGCGAAATTTTTGTCCAAATTAATTTGGCAAGCCAAAACCGGATTACCGGCGGCTTGTGCAAGTCCCGTCAAATGCATTTGCTGATTAAAGAATTCCATCATTTCATCTTCAGTCACACCGAATGGAATATTGCCCACATATAAACGTCTAGCCTGGCGGGTAATTGTGGAACCAACTACAGGTACAGCTGCCTGCGGTATATCGGGTACAGTATTGGCTGGTATTTGACCAGAAGCTTGCATAGCTTTGTATTGTAACGGTGTTATATGTTCAAAGCCGGGTGGTGGCACATCCCAGTATAAGGATGGCTTACGACGTCTGGTACCCTTAATGCGTGCTCCAGAACCTCTAAAATCAACACCGGGAACATCACGACCACGACGCTCGCGGGAACGTGAGCGACGTCTGTCACGAGAACGTGAACGAGATCTATGGCGGCGTCTGTCACGATCTGTTTTAAATAATTAGCAAAAAAAAATGAAATTGTTTATTTTAGCAACAAAGTACAGCATCATAGCGTGGTGGCTAATAAATATTAGAGTGTACACAATTTTTCGCCGCATGAATAATCATGTAAAATTTATACAAATACTTACCATCTGAACCCATATTTAAGATTTATTTATATAACTTTTCGTAAATAATAAAATTAAAAAAACTTTTTTATTATAGCAACTATTTGTATAAGGAAAATTTGCCAAAAATTATTAGCTTCGCTAGGAAAACGTCTTAATTTTTTTTGACAAAATTTTGCGGCGGCTTGGTTGTAAATAAGGTTGCCACTACAAAATAATTATTCTGGCAAAAAATTAAAATGCAGCAGTTTTTTAAGTAACAGCACTTGAAGCTAATATCAAAAAATAAATTTTAAAATCTATGTGTTTTTTTTTAACTAGTCTTTATGAGGTTTTACTAATTATAAATAAATTATATTCCCAATTTGATAAAAAATATAATAGTGGCAAGGCTGGTTGTAAAAACTTCAACAGGGTGTATCATAAAGAAAATGCTTTTCCAGTAATCTATTACTATATGGGTTGTCAATTTTGGCAGCCATATTTGTTGTTAGATTTTCATAGAAAAACAAGGAAGGAAAATTTGTAGTACATTAAATCGACAAAAATTGTATAAAAACTGCTCAAGACATTGAAAAGTATTAGGAAATAAAAGAGAAAGTTTTTAATATAATTAGAAATTATAATTTTACGCGTGTAACTAAAGAAAATAAGCTTTCATAATTAGCTATGGGTTACGAAGGTAAGTCAGAGAGTCTCTAACCTTGAAAGTTAAAAGGACTAGTGTTTGACCATTTATTTTTAAAATTAATGTGTAGAACGTCGTCGCCATCGTACCAGATCTCGTTCACGGTCACGTTCTCCACATTCACGCGAACGTCGTCATCGCAGCCGCGGCAAATCGCGAGACCGAGATCGCTCACGTGAACGTCACTATCATAAATCTTACCGCCGCAAGCCTTCACTCTATTGGGATGTACCACCACCTGGCTTTGAACATATTACCCCTATGCAATATAAAGCTATGCAAGCTTCTGGCCAAATACCAGCAAGTGTTATACCTGATATACCGCAAGCGGCGGTACCAGTAGTGGGTTCTACCATTACCCGTCAGGCTAGACGTTTGTATGTAGGCAATATACCTTTCGGCGTAACAGAAGATGAAATGATGGATTTCTTTAATCAACAAATGCATTTGGTGGGTTTAGCACAAGCTGCTGGTAATCCTGTCTTAGCTTGCCAAATAAATTTGGATAAGAATTTTGCCTTTTTGGAATTTCGTTCAATTGATGAGACAACTCAGGCAATGGCCTTTGATGGTATCAATTTTAAAGGTCAAAGTTTAAAAATACGCAGACCTCATGACTATCAACCTATGCCGGGTATGAATGATACACCTTCTATTAAACCAGCTGTAGGTAAGTTAAGAGTATAAAGAGCTTTTGAATAATATAACAAATAGGTGTTCATTTAGTTATACAATATATTTTAATTATATTTTTCTTTCTTCAAGTTCCACCTACTGTTATTTCAACTGTTGTACCGGATTCTCCACATAAAATCTTTATTGGTGGTTTACCCAATTATCTTAATGATGATCAGGTAGGTTTCTGGTTTGTTTTAATTTATCTTGAATTTTAGGTTGACAGCAAATAAACATAATGTCTAAACTTCCAAATGAATAAAAAGATATAATTCTCGAGGGATTCTTTTTATTGAAAGAATAATATATGTTTTGTAAACAGTATTTAAAATTTCTAATGAAATATAAATATTTTGTAATTGAATGATATTAACTCTTAAGTCTCCGCAACCTAGTATCAAATATTTTGGAGAAGTTATATTCGATTATAATTGAAAAGCCGGGAAATATATGTTTAACAAACCTATAAAAACTTAAAGTATATAAACATTACAGATAATATCTTTTGCCATATTCAAAATATGGCATTTGATCGAAATTTCACAAAAAAATGTTCCCATAAATTATAAAATTGACACAACATCTAGCAACTTTGTATATGCTTGGCAACCTTGGGAAATAAAGAAGGGGTGTTATTAGTATTTTAATTATTAATCAATTATTTTTGCAGAGATATATTGTTAAAGAGATTGAATACAAAATAGTTATAATAATTTTAAACTGTTTTAAAAATTGTATAAATTTTTCTTTAAACCAATAGAAATTAAATTTTCTATACTATACTTATATTTTTTATTTCAGTTATAAAATATTTCAACTATTCTGTATTCAAACTTTTAAATAAAACTCTCAAAATTCTACATATTTCAGCTTTTAGTACAGAAACAGAAATATTTTTGTACACTATTTTTCTTTTTCAGCTATTTCAGCTTAAATTGTTTTATCATTTTTATATAATTTGCAGCAAAGATTTAAATCAAACTTTCTATTTTCAGCTAAATGATTTAAAATTTACTAGAAATTGTTAAGCATTGTTAGAGAGCTTGTGTTGCTAAAAACTACATTTTACAAACTAAATAAAACTTTTCTTATTCACAGCTTCTAACTTTCTGTAAATACACAATTGTTTTTGTTTTACAGCTTTAATATTTTCAGCAAAAAAAAAAAAAAAATTAAACCTTTGAATTTCAGCGAAATTTTCTTTTGCAGGAATATTTACAAATTTTCTTATTTGCCAACTTTTCTAACGTTTTTCTATAACTTGTATAATTATAGATTAGTTTGAGCCGTGCTGCTCCTTTAAGACATAAAACTTCTGTGACTACTGCCCCCATTGAATTGTTAATTGTTGTTAATCTTATAATAAAACGTTATTGTAAATTACGAATTAGTATAAATGCCTTTAAAACATTTATATAGAAAACGTTTTGTCAAAAAAAAAAAAAAAAAAAAACAATTATTATCTTTAATTGAGCTAAAGAAAATTTCACTAAATGCTAAAAGAAATGACAAAAAGGCAAGTTAAGTTTATTGAAATAAAATACACTATTTTCCATTTGAATTTCAGGGGTTAAGTATTCAAAACTAACCAACTAACACAATTAACAAATGAAACAAAAATGTTTATACACATTCTTCGTTTAATAACTCGTTAATCGATAATAATTTGACTTTCAAAACATTTTTGTTTTATTTTTTTTATAAAACCTTTGTAAAAACATTAAATTTTTAATATAAATTTATTTGCAATCTTGTTAAGGTCAAGGAATTATTACTATCATTTGGTCAACTAAGAGCCTTTAATTTGGTTAAGGATGCTGCTACTGGTTTAAGTAAAGGCTATGCTTTTTGTGAATATGTTGATTTGAGCATTACTGATCAGGTAATTTTGTTATTAATAAATAAAAAGAGTAAAATTAATTTTGAAATATATTTATATTAATATGATTATCAGGCTATAGCTGGTCTTAATGGCATGCAGTTGGGCGATAAAAAGCTTATTGTACAAAGAGCAAGTGTTGGTGCTAAGAATGCCCAAAATAATGCAGCTGCTGTTGCACCGGTAACAATACAGGTAAATTTTAGTTAATAGATTTTCAATATATTTTTCAAAAAATTACTTATTTTATAAAAATTTTTATAAATTCAATATATTTAGAAAATTATTATTCTTTTTTTTTCGAAAATAAACTAATTTTTGGTAAATTTTTTGAAAATTTTTGATTTTGGGAAAAATTTATATTTTACACAAAAATTTCTAAATTTATTTCTTTGTAGGTTCCCGGCTTATCTGCTGTTATAACAACCGGTCCACCCACTGAAGTTTTATGTCTTCTCAATATGGTTACAGCTGAAGAGCTACGTGACGAAGAAGAATACGAAGAAATTCTTGAAGATATTAAGGAAGAATGCAACAAATATGGCGTAGTACGCAGTGTTGAAATACCCCGACCGATAGATGGTGTTGATGTACCCGGTTTAGGCAAGGTATTCGTTGAATTCAATTCTGTAATGGATTGTCAAAAGGCTCAACAAGCTTTAACGGGACGTAAATTTAGTGAACGTGTTGTCGTCACATCGTACTATGATCCAGATAAATATCATAGACGTGAATTTTAAATTGTTAATAAAAGTATATCTCATAATTTTAATATTATTACAAATTGTTTTTTAAACTGTATAAATTGTGTTTACATATTTACTTCTTGGAAACAAATTAATTTGTTCCAGCTAATATTAAGTATATTATTTCTTTAAATCTTCTATTTACTAAAAATAAAGATTAAGGAAACTCCACAAATGCTTATTTATTAAAAAAAAAATCTGGGAGGTAAATGTATTTGAAATTGATCTTTTTATAAATAAATTTGTATGATGATTTTCCACAAATAGCCAATTGACAGTTTCTAATGGAAAACTAAGTAATTGAGTTACCAAAAACATCACCTCTGAATTCACTCTAAACATTTTTGCTTAATCTATTACAATTTTCAAATATATATCTACCCTGTTAATGAAGGCGTTGTTACACCGCTAAAACTAAAATGTCATTTTCAGCTGTTTATCCCCAAAAAAATTTAACAACAGAGTTTTAACAAATTTTTTGTTTTTCGTTTACGTGGAATTTTAAACTTTATGTACAGTTTTCTTACAAAAATTATTTAAATACAAATAATTTATAATTAAGGGCAACATTAAAACACAGTTTCTAAAATGATTGAAGTGACAGATTTACAAAGTAAGTGAAATTGGCATTAAAACCGAACAAAAAACATATTGACATTTTGCAATAAATTTGCCTCTAAAAAATTAATTCAGGGTCATTATCCCAGTATTTCAAAATGAAAACCTAATTCTATTAATGTTTTAATTTAAAAAAAATGTTGTGACATTAACACATTACTTTTGTTTTGAACTTATTATCAAAAGTGTAAATCATAATTGTTAACAAATGATTTATTTTTAGAAATTGGCATTGGTTTATCTGGTATGGGTATAGGTTTTCTATTCCTGGGTGTACTATTTCTATTCGACAAAGGTTTGCTGGCCATAGGAAATGTAAGTTGTATTGTTATATTTATTGTTAGTTTATTGAATAAGTTCAAATAAGTCAATGTTTTAATGTTGCGTTTTACTATTTTATTGTTTTTGTAGATTCTTTTCTTATCTGGTTTGGGTTGTGTTATCGGCATTGAACGCACATTTCGTTTCTTTTTCCAACGTCATAAAATCAAAGGCTCTATAGCATTTTTTGGTGGCATTTTTGTAGTCTTATTGGGATTTCCTATAATAGGCATGATTATAGAATCTTATGGGTTCTTTGCCCTATTTAGTGGTTTCTTCCCAGTGGCCATTAGTTTCTTAAGCAGAGTACCCATTTTGGGTTCATTACTAAATACACCATTTATGCAAAAGGTAAGTTGAAACTGTTAAAATTATTATTGTTTGAGTTTAGTTCTATTTTAAAAAATATCAAAAAACTAGTTTTTTTAGATGCATAGTTTCATATATTTAATATTAAATTTAATATTAGATAGTTTATTAGCATCTTATTTGGATTTCAGTGTTTCACAGTGAATTTAAAAGAAAATAAGTTTGTTTTTAATAATTACAAAATAAACCTCCTACTAAATTAGGCCTAAAAGCGTTTTTAGTGATTCTTGTTCCATTCTTCACGTTCTTCACGCTCCTTGATGACTTCCTTCAAGTAGGGTTCCAAGTATTTAACATCTTCTTCGTATTTGGTCCATTGTTCTTTGGGCAAAACAGTTTTTGTCATGGACAAATGCAAAGCACGCATAATACGGTAGTTACGTTCATCATACAATTGCTTAGGCAAACGGCGGATGGCTTCTTTAACATCTTCGTTTTCGTACAAGCAGTCATCACGGTGCAAACCTAGAGATAAAAAATATATATTTTACATGTTGAGGTTAGGTTTTTGCTTATTTTTTAACAGCATTAAGTAAAAAATGTAAAATTCATGGAAAAATTCCTATCTACTTACCGTATTGATTGAAACCAGACAAATTGTAAGCCCATCTTCCCAAAGCAGCTGTAAATAAGAAAAATCAATTTTAGTTTTTCCTTTATTGTTTACGTAATCATGGCACCTAGTTTTATTAAACAAAATTTTCTTTTTTGTTTGAAATATTAAGAAAATTTATGGAATTATATAGGATACTTACAGAAAACCATAGGTCCCTTTCTGGCAACGTAAGCGGACATTTTTTATTTTGTTATTTTCTTTTAAATACTTGAAAATTTCTTTAAAAGTTGCTTGTTACAGCCGTATTTCAGAAATTCTGCACGAATTTTCTAGTTTTCTTTATCCCCCTTTTTCGATAAAATGTCAAATTTGACAAATGTCATTAGCGTAAATTGTAATAGATTAAAGTGGGGGATGTTTAATGAAAAAGAAAACACAGAGTTGTATTTAACCAATAAGATATGTTGATGTTATTGCTTTTATTTAGGAAAATAAATAAAATATAATTAAAAAAATATTGTTAATTTTTGGAGAAAAAAAAACAAATTACCCATTTGTTTAATATCTGTTTTCAAGAATTTTGATTTTTTAAATAGAGTGATATAAATTACAATATGATTTATAATAAAAGTTCATAAATAATTTAAAATTTTTTAATATTAATTTTCTTTTTACAGCTCGTTGAAAAACTTGGCGGTGATGCTAACCGAACGAGGGTATAGTTTTAATAATTTGTTTTCTAATTATAATTTCTCATCTAAGGATTTATCAAATATACATACAAAAATTTAGTTTAAATTTATTTTAATATAACAAAAACTATAAAAAAAAACAAATAATGAAATCTAAAAATATTTCTTATAGAAAAGAACAAAAAAAAAATATTGTAAAATGTTTTCATTCTACAAACTTATAATTTTTTCTATAACAACTTTAAGACAAAACAGTTTTGTATTAAAAAAAACAGTAAGTTAAAGTTTATTTTGTTCTTTTGTTGTATAATATATTGTTGTCAAAGCATGCTATTTTTATTTTTTTATTATTAATATACAAAGAATTTCAATTTGATAATATGGTAAAAAAAACCATTAAATATAAGAACAAAATTATAATTTTTTAAATATTTTTAATTTGAGTAAAAACAAATAGATTTGCACAAATACTTGAACTTGAAAAGATTTCTTTTATTTTGAAATAATCGATTCTAATAAGGTTACATAAACAGTGTAAACATATCTAAAATTCTCTCGATATGGAATAACATTGTTTTTAATTTTGATTACATCTAATGTCGCTAAAATCATAGCAGAATGTAACAAAAATGTAACATTTTCATCCAGAAATAATTAATAACAACTACAAATTTCTACTTAATATTTATATTGTTGAAATTCAATATTTCATGCTTCAAATACAACAAATTGAATTGTGTTAAAATCATTACTTTTTAATTACCTGTTCAGCTAATATTTTTATATAAAACTTTTACAATTTTATTGAATAACAATAATTGATAACACTTTGTATTTATTAAAAAACGCACTAATATTGCTTTTGTCTTCTGTTTTGCTTCTTATTAAAATGTACCTTTTAATATTCTTTGGCATACACTTTTAATAGAGTTTTCTTCTTTGGCTACTAACTCTTGCAGGATTCCACTATGACATGAAAAGACACGACCTAACGATGAAGAGTGAACGCATAATTTAAATACACACATTTGTAATGGTTGTAATAAAGGCGACGGTGTGTGATGTACAAACTCCAATTGTAAAGAATCTTTAATAAAAATTTAATATTATTCAAAAACAAAAAGAACAAACATATACTTATTACCTGTATCATAAAAATTACCCATACACCAACTTAATAACATTTCCATAGGAAACTCTAAAATATAACGCCTTAAAGATTTCAATAAATAATTAACTAAACTAATGCAAAGACGTAGCTGTAAGGATAATTTCAACATTTAATAAAAAAGAAATATAAAAAAGAAAACTTTGTTAATACTTTAACTTACAGAAGTAAATACCACATAATAGGTTAATACCGTAGGAAATAGAAAAAGCAAAGAAGTAAAAAATACTGTAGCTAAATACAACTGGCTATTTTTGTAATTATGTGATTCCACACGATCTACAATAAAAACAAATTTTGTAATAGTGCATATTTTATAAATTTCATTAAAGCAACACTAACTTTTTAAAACGTTTTTGCGCTTGCCCAATACAACTTTCCACAACACTTGAATACCTTGGATTTCTACTTTATATAAACTGTAATTTTACAAAAAATAAAATGTTTATTATAAATCTTTGTCGTTTCTATTAAAAAAAAAAAAACTTACACTGCTGCATAAATACTAAAACAATGAGCATGTAAACCCATTACCGATATTAAATCTGTTAATAATGCCAACTGATACGATAAACCTATAAAGCCTAAGCTTATAAAAGGTATAAATAATTGACGTATACAAGGTTCTATAATGGCTGCAAATTTTGGAAATATATTAATCAATAATTATTTTCTATAAGATTTAAATAATTACCTAAAAATGTTGCCCATAATTCTACATGGTAACCGAAACAATCCAATAAAAATTTATTTAATTGTACATTTAATTTTAAACCTATGGGAGATCCTTGTAAAGATTGTAACAGCAAACGAAAATTAGTTACAACGGACTGTAAATATTTGTTTTTTTTTTTTCTCTTTTAATTAAAAAGTTTATATAAATAATGGATTTAAAAAAACTTACATTGGAAGCAGCAATTATATAATCACCTGGATTTTCTATAAATAATATCAATAATATATTGACAAATAGGCCGAGACAAGTATCGAGTACAATGTTGTAATTACGTTTTCTGAAAACATATAAAAAATTCAAATGAAAACATTTAAGTATTGTGAAAAATTATAAATGAAATGATTGTAGGAAAAATTGTGAAGATTTAAAATTCATAGATTAGTATCTCACTTTCAAAGTCTTTGCAGCTATTTATTCACATCGGACTCGTACTTGTGTCTTATATCGGCTTCAACCCCTTACTTGTATAAGTCGGTACGTTATATAATATCTAATTTTAGAGAATTTGAAACTCTTGCGGATAAAATCAAAAATTAAATAAGGCAGTAGGCCGTGGATTTAAAACAAAAACTTTTGAACTTATTCTCATAGACAAAGAAGTTATGAAGTCAATTATAAATTGATGCCCGACTTTAGAATACTATATATTATAAAAAGGAAACGAATGCATCTATGTAATTTAAAACAAATTTGTTGCTAGAACAATCACAATCTTATATAAGCAGTATTTTTTAAATTATTAAAAACTTACCCTGACTTTTTAAACTTCAACCACTCTTTATAAAAGTCGCACATAAATGTATATTGAAACACATACTTAAATGGTGGACGAGTCATGCAAAAACCAAATGCCGACATCAACAGCTTAAATGGAATCGTTAGCAAACATCCAACAAAACGTTTAAAAGCATCTTCTACATCACCTTCATCTGACTGGCGCATAAATGAGTCTTTTGACTGTTGCAATTGATACAACATATGTAAATCATCATCTGGACACATTTCATTCATACAAGCTACTTTTTCATAAGTTGCCACTCTTTGCATATTAAAATTTTCATTTAAATCCTGCAATTTTAATATGGAACTTTCATTATACAGGAAGACATTAACTTTTTCTCCTTGAGCCGTACGTATACTTAATTTATTCAAATAAATATTTGGTGTTTCATCATCATAAAGAAAAACTAAAGCAACATCTTTATGTTGTAGTCGAAGACTATCGGAAGCCTTAACTATATGACCCAAATGTCTTAATTCATTGGTAAATTCAACTTCACGTTCATAATCATAGTCATTGTTGGAATCAAGGTTATCCAAGGGTATTTTGTTATTGTTTATGGCTGTTATAATATAATAGGATATACAATTTTCTTCACCAATTTTTATTTCACCATAAATATCACAACTTTTTTTCATATAAAATAAATTTTGTGGTAAAAATAATTTAATGGTCATGTTTTCTTTTAATTTCTGTAAATGTAAACAAATAAAAATAAAATTGAGCAAATTAATATTTGTTTTTGTATTACCCAGCTGTTTTTTTAATTAAGAGTTCAGGGTTGTATTTGTAATGTTAGTGGTTGGTAATTTGTAATAGATTAGTGATGTACGTTATTTTGCTTTTATTTTATATGCTTGAAAATTCGAGGCTCAAACAAATTTAGAACAAACAACTAAACTAGATATTTTAAGAGCGCATTTCTAATAAATTTAAATATTCTAAAAAATTAAAGGTATCTTCAAAATCTGCTATAGAATAAACAACAAAATAAGATTCAACTCTCTTTTTTCAACACTTCAAAGTTATTTAAAATATTTTATTGTAATTTATGTATTTATTGAATATTTTTATTTGGATAAACAATCAGTATATATTGTATATTTTTTCATTAATTTTAATTAAAATTTTAATAAATAAAATACTAGCCAAGCGGACAATAAAAATAAAATAACTAAAAATTATGTATAAAGACAAACACCAATATTTATTATCTTTTCATAAAAAACTCTGCATTATTAAAAATAAAAAATAAACAAAAAAATTTATTCAATTGTATTATCCATGTATACAAAATGTTCCAAGTAGCATAAAATCATTTACAATATCTCTGTAGAATTATCTAAAAAAAAAAAATAATAATGTTACGTAAACGAGGATATTACAGAGGAATAAAATCGGTTGTATTTCAAATTGTTAAAGGAAAATAAAACTAACAACCGTAAATATAAAAGTTATGACACTAACTAACAAACTATAAAGAAGAGAATACTTTTAAAACATTATTTAGGTTTTTGATTTGTTAGTAGTTTCAATAAGTGAATGATTATTGGTTGGTTGTTTCGTTTTTCCACTTAATAAAAGGGTTACAAAGTCGGCTATGCAAATAATAACCAAGCAATACACAAAAATGCCAAATATAAAAATAATTTAGAAAGTTGTTGTTCATCTTCATATTGGGTAGTGCCACGATTGGCAGCTGTAAAAAAAAAAAAACGAAAATAAAAGGAATAATAAACAATAGTAATAAAAAAATATATAAAAAACTTACGTGCTGGACGTGGTTCCCCGAAATTTAGAGATGATGCAAAATAACCAAATGGAAAGGCTCCAATACCAAAAGACATATGAAAACCATCGCCAAAACTAAAGCCCTGAAAACCCTGCTGAGGCTCAGGTTCAGTACGTTGGCCAGCAGGACGTGGTGGTACTTTATTTCTAAAAAAAGAAAACAAAATTATTAAAAATATATTCATTTTTTTTAATTTATTTAAAAAAGAAACTTTACCTAGGATCTTCTTGCTTAGTACTATTACGTCCATATAAAGGTATAACTTTATCTTTACCTATAGCAGCTTTACATACCGGGCATAATTTTCGACTGGGTCTAGTTTCTAACCACTGATGCAGACATGGCCAACAAAATAAATGACCACACATACTGACTACAGCATCTTTGGCTGTATCCAAACAAATATTACACTCAAACATAGATTCTTCATTTTTATCATCTTCCTTATCACCATCAGCATTAGTTGAGGTTTTATTTGTATCTTTATTAGTATCTTTGTTAATATTAATTGTTTCACTACCCAAAGCACTGCCAGAAAATGAATATTGTGTTGAAGAAGTGGTTGTTGGTGTCACTTTATCATTCAATTTTGGTGTTTCATGCTCTTCCTGCTGCTGTTCTTGTTTTGAAGAATTTGTTGTACTTGTACTATTTGTTTCGGTGTTGTCAATGAATGCAGCATTCCATGCTTCACCCTCTGTAGTATTGTGAGATGTTGTTGGCAGTTCTGGTGCCGATGGTAAAGGTGATTCTGTAGACATATTTATCTGGTTGGATGAATGAAAATCATTTATTTTAGTTTGTTTTTACGATTTTATAGAGTGGAAGATAGCAATAACATAACATTTACCAGACAAACTTACATCTCATTTTCATAATTTAACTTATAATTAGGTGATACTAGCACTCTTCTAATTCTTATATCGAATTTTCAAACACGTCGGTTAATGAAAAATCGTTCCATAATGATCTTAAATTCATAAAACCACTCAAGACCACTTTGGAACAAAAGAAAACAACATCTAAATAAGAACAGAAATAGAAAACTAAAGTAGAACAGAACTGGAACTAAACTATAACAGAACAGAGCTACAACTGAACTAGAACTGAACTAG
>JACGTJ010005638.1:0-20725 GCA_014858695.1 Chrysomya rufifacies | reverse complement strand
ATGTATGTATGTATGTATGTATGTATGTATAAATTTTAATATATTCATGACTAGGATCGAATGGTAAGCACTAAATGGGTTATGTTTAAAAATTACCTATTGAAGATCAATGAAAGTGTATTAAAATGGCTACTGTTGCCATTATGTTTGTACTTGTATATTAATACATACGTACTTAAGTACAAATATATGAACGTATATATATGGATAAAACTACGAATAATTTTCATAACACAAATTAAAAAGTAATGATAAAAACAAAGTTATAACAGTTATAGTTATTATGTTGTTGTCGTTTTTGTTACTGTTTTTTTTTTTCAATGAACAATAAACCATTTTGGATCATTTAAATCCATGACGACATTCATGCTGTCATTATTTCTACAGTTGCGATGATGTCCTTTCGGTCGATTGTAATGATGCTGATGTCATTTCATATTTGGTCAGAGTATGCCTGTTCCACACAATCATACATACACACACAAACACTCACGCTATCACATACATGTCAATTTAAAATCCAATGATAAAATGTGACATTGACTTGAAAACTTTAGTAAAAAGAAAAAAAATATGTGTAGCGAATATTGGCATTTATTGACAAGTAGCTTAACATTTTAATTTTTCCTTTATTATATCATTTAGAGGCGGAATTGCATAATTTGTTTAAAGTAGAAAATTTAAAGGCAATGCTAAAAAAAACAAAGTAGCAAATATAATGCATATGATGATTTTTGTTTTAAGCAAATATTGTTGAAGTCCTTCATCAATTTTGTAATTCCTAAAAAAAAAAAAAACTGTTTAATCCTCATTAATATGTCTATTGTCCAATTCAATTGTTTATTTGTTTGTTTTATGGCCGCAATTTAATGCCACAAAAAATGTGCAAAATATTGTTGATCCTTCTCGGTCGTTTATTTTAATCTTTAATACTCCTAGTAAAATAAGTATTTTGTACGTGAGTAGTCGAAAATAATCTTAGTGATGAATATCATGAAAATTATCCCTTTTTAATTGACAGTATTTATGCGGATTTAGATTTTAGATATTTCAGCTAAGAAGGAACACTCACTCACACACTCTCAACTAATAAAACTCCTTTGGGGTTTCATGCCAAACGAGACTCAAATAAGTACAAATAAAGTAAAAACAAGAAATAAAAAGCCCCAAGTCTTGCCTAATACTAAGGTTGTTAGCACTCGTGTCCTTTTTGCAACCGTGCCCACAACAACATATCATAGACACAAACACGCACATATATATTTTCAATTGGAAGAATAACAAACCAAAACAAAACGTAACAAAAAGCCTGTGAAATAAACATTAAATCCCGATTACGCGCTAAATTTATTTTTTGTGTTTATAGAAGAGATACGAGTGCAGAGTGATGTAAAAAAGGGAAAACAAAATTATAAATAATATTAGCCAAATCACGCACACATACACACACGCACATAAAATACACACATAAATAAGGACTGACATTGAGACAGCATGGAAATACTACAACTGATACTTCTTCTTCTTCGTACAAAGTAGTGAAATATTCACTTAAATAATATATTAGTGTGAATGCTTTGTTGTTTAATTCATTGTTTGTTTGTTTGTTCGTTAGTTTGTTTGCTTAATAAAAATTTATCCTTTTTCCCAAAATATTTAGTTGTGAGAGCTGTTTTACTTAATTTCCCTTCCTGTTAAATTTATGAACATTTCAATGTATGAATATAAGTGTGTGTATTTCAGTTTGTTTGTGTTGTGGCCATTTCTTTCTTTATTTCCACTGTTCTTTGTTTTTGTTGTTTGTAAAGTATTTAAGTAGGAAAAGGTTAATGTTTCTGGCAAATATTAAGTTTATGAAAATAAATGTAGTCATAAAAATACTGACAGGTGTGGCAGAATGCAAAAAATAGCTAAATCATTAAATAATCCCGTTGTTGAAGACATAATGATAACAAAAATTAATCGGCAAAATAAAGTTAAATTATACATTCTGTCAATGATTAGATCGAAAATGATATTTTTAATGCCAACATATTAATAATCTATTAACACATATAAATTACAATCCATACATTCGGCTATAACAACACATTTTTTTCATTTGAACTTTGCTCATTTGAAATTTCCATTCGAAAGTAAAATTATTCACCCGAAAAAAAAACATACAAAGAAAAAAATATTGTTTTCTTATTGTTTTATTTAAAACAAGGTTTCAATAAACTGTGGTAGTGAACTTATTCATTTAAGTACTTTTAACATGAACAACTCAAAGATGCCACAAAGTCTACTGCCAAGTTTAGCGGCGCGTCTAATAAATAACTCAAGCGGCATAATTATCCTTGTTGCCAAATAAAGTAAAGGCTCATGAAAAATATTTAACAAAATAGAAAAAAGTCACATTATCGTACTTATTTACATATATTTACTATTGTCGTCTTTTGTAGAATAAGTACATAGATGGAATGATATTTTGTGTATTTATTTGGCATTTTCGAAAGCGTGAAAGTGATTCACTGTCTATATCAAATATAGCCAAATAGCCGCTTGGCCATACATATAAACAAGGTCTGACAAGACATACATACATACATAACAAGCAGTCATTATTATAAACAAAATAAACCAACCAAAATTTTCTATTTTTTCTGGCATAATAAATCGACCTAAAAACTGAAAAAGTGGCAACAACAATAACATTTTCGTCATCATCAAAATGAATTTAATTCATTTTCTCCATCTCTAATACAAGTGCGGCGTAATAAGGCATTAAAATAAAACCAACAACAAAAACAAAAACAATAAATTAAAAAATAAAATAAAATGGAAATAAGTATAAAATATCTGGCATTTTATTATTAAAAAAAAGGGAGAAAAAGAATCATCATGATTGAAACAATAAATTTATGCGTGCTTTAGATTTTATGGATGAGCTTAAAGAATTTTTATGAAAAAACAAAAAAAATGTAAGTTTGAAATTGAAAACAAGAAAACAATAGCTACATTAAAGTGCCTAGGGAGGAATACAGCGTTCAAATAATAATTCATAATTTTAAAATATTTTATTTTACTTTTCTGAGTTATGGACTTAAAAAATTATTTTGTTTGTTGATTTTATCCTTTCAAATCAATGCCCAAGAAATTATTAAATTATAGATACTTTCTATTGGGATTTATACAAATACATAGATACGTAAGATGTATATGTGTTACTGTTGATTTTTTAGTAATGCAGCATACTTTTAGGTAAAACACGTTTAAAATATACTTAGAAAAGTTTTTTTCCCTTTCCTTCAGGTTTCCTAGAAATTGTTCATTGCTGACACCAGTTTTATATTTTCACTTCATTCTTCATCGCCTTGTTTTCCTTTAAAAACATGAAAATTCTTTTAATCAAACCTCATTTATAGAAATAAGAAAAAAAAAACAAATGAACAAAATATACGCACACATATAAGTAACTTTGTAATTTTTTCGTTTAGAAAGGAAAAGCTGTAGCGAAAAGTAAAGGAATTCCTAATATTGTATTTGAGTAGCTGATAGAGTTTGATGTTAGATGTGTTTCACCCTCCCACCCACATTGAAAGAACAAATCATGCTTAAACAAACAAATCCCCATTAAATAAATATAGTGATGTACAAATGTGTAAATAATAGAAGAGTTAAGAGTTAACATATTCATACAATTTACATTAAACAAAAACAAATACTCGTTAATTTGCAATCTACTCAACCTAAGCTAACAACTATTACCGGGAACGAAATAATTAAATGAAAATTACATTGTCTTATAACAGTTTTGTTCGCTACTGTTATTATAATTTAACAAAAATAAATCATAAATCAAGTGTGTTGAATTTCAAATTTAACCAACCATCCTTTTTATAACATTTTTTCAAGCATTTTCTCTAAAACTCGCTTTCATTGGAAACAATGTTTTTCGATGATAAAAAAAAATTTAAAAATAAGTGTGCGGTAAAAGAAACATTTTGACTTTAGTTTTAATTTTCAATCTAAAATGCCAAACAATAAAAATAAAACAGCTTTTAAACAATCTTTTATTTTTTTAATATATCTTATTATTTTTTAGTGGTAAAAACTGTATTTTATGATTATTTATTATTATTTTTATTCATGACAGGTAACAGTTTTCACACCTTCAATTTTAATGAATTGATTGCAATAAATTTATTTTATATATAATTTATTTCTTTTCATAATAAACAATTGAACATTTTAAAATTTGATAAAAAAAATCAGCAGTTAAATCTTTTTTAATATCGATTTGAAGTGAATTTTTAAATGTATAATTCTCCCCATGAAGAGCTCTTAAATTATATTAAACTGTTTATGATTAGTTTGTGCCTCAGTTTGAATCATTTTAGAATAGACCTCATGCACTATAAGTGTCGTATATTGTTCATACGCACCAGTGTATTTAAATATTTCATCATTATTTTAATTTAGATTTAAATATTTTCTAGTACATGTGTATTGTAAAAATTCAACTTAAACATAATTAAAATTTTTCAATTTAAAAGCCAACTCATAATGTTCGAAAAATCAATGTTAAAACATTCCGGATATGTTCTTATTTGTTTAATCCCTACGTTTGTATGGAATTTGTACCAATAGGTAACGATATCCTGTCTACGGAACATTAATAATATTTGTAATTTAAGAATTTTCTTAAGTTGCCCTTGTTTTGTTAATACTTTAGAAATTCTTATGTTCGATCAGGAGGAAATTTAAATAATTATCTAATGTATGTATTATGTTTCAAATTGACAAAAAAAACGTTATTGTTGGCTACACAATTACTAATTTAAAATATTTTTTTTTTTATAAAATACAAAAAATAATATTTAATTAGTATTTGCGTAAGGATTATTTTTAATCATACATTCAAATAAAAACTAGTAAAGGTGTAGGTCACACTCGACTATAGGATATCATACATCATACCAGAGAAGGTTAAATAATTGACCGCATTAGTCTCACTAACAATTACTTAGGTAATTGCTATCACATTTACATATTAAAGCATTTTTAATAGATAAAACTCAATTTAGGAAGAACATTTGTATGTATGTATGTATGTATGTATGTATGGTGGTGGATAAAATATATATGGATCGCCCTGAATCAAAGTCATTAAGATATCAAAAATGTGACCTGTACTTTGTTTACCAAGCTTAGTTGGACAGACGGCAAGACAGCCAGGTGGACGGTCATCATTAGATCAACACAGAAAGTGATTCTAAAAGTGAAAGGTGATTATTTCAATTTGCTTCAACCTTCCGTTTCTGTAAGGCCACAACAAATATAGGCCGGTGTAATCTGAGCGATGTTAGGCCAGAAAATTTTTAGGATTTCACGCAGGCCTCCTAGGTAACAGAATATATAAACCTCCTCGTTCGCTTTGAATTCTGAACTTTTCCGTCATGTTGTAGTTAATAACAGACATTATTTTCCTCACATTTACAACATATATATTTCTACAATAACTTAAATTCACAGAAAAAGGAACATTTCTCACTAATTAAATAAAATAGTCTAAAGTTATTCAGTCAATTAATTTGGTAAATGAATTCGCACCTTTCACACTATTTTAACATTTATTAAGAGTACAAATTCTAAAAAAGAAATAATTAAAAAATTAGTTGAAACAATTAAATTAAATTTGACGAAATTTTTGACGATCCCTTTTTTATGTTTCGATAAAACTTAAAAATATTATCAAACGTTAATAGAAATAAAAGAATAAAACTTGCAAACATAGAGTTTTTCAGAAAAATAATTGATTTTTATTTAAATGAGAATTTCTATTAACCGTTAAATAATAATAAATAGTTGCTAACGAATAATACTAATAAAATGCAATAATCACTTTATTTATGTAATTATTTCACAGACTAACAAACACACACACATTTTCACCAAATTGACTATTTACTAATCATTATGAAATCGTAATGTAATAATTTTATTTTATTTTTTTTTTTTTTTATATCTTTTTATTATTAAATAACCAATAAACGTGTACAAATCCATTAAACTAGTTTCATAGTCATTTTGAGTTTCTTGAAATTTTCATTAACAACGGAAAATATGAAAAGAGATAATTTCCCTTTAAAATGTTTACAAATTAAGAGAATTAAACGCCTGCGCTTTAGTCTGTAGTATCATTTTTCTTTTTCACTTGCGAAGTCTCAAAAAAGGAAATTGTTCTAAAACACGTTTTCTTATATCAGTGAAATTAAAATTTGTTACAAGTGAAAATAAATTTATTAAAAACATAGTTTATTTAAATAAACTATAAGTATTATGAGTTGATTTCAATATAAATGTGTTTCAAGCTAATAATCGTGTTAACCATTTTAAATAATCCCTTCATCAATAAACAAATGTTTCAATTTGCTTTTGCCAGAAACTTTTTAATTGTTGCTACCAAAGGTAAGACGTATTTGTCTTTATATAAGAGAAATGATTTTAAGTAACATCTCAACATCTCATTACTATATTTTCATACTGGTGGTATTCACCACATTATTCTTAATCTCACCAAGCAGTACCATAATTAATTACAGTATAAAATGTTGTTGTTTTATCTCGTTATTAAAAAACAAACTGTATATGGGTTTTCTCTTTCTCAATTTTATTTAAAATTTTAATGTTAACAATTTAAGTTTGAAGGTTTCTTCATTTTCGTTTCTTAATGGAATATTTAATAAAACACATTAACATAACTTTAGTAGTTAATAGAAAAATAACTTATATTAACTAACA
The DNA here is from genome assembly GCA_014858695.1 of Chrysomya rufifacies. Classification (NCBI taxonomy): domain Eukaryota; kingdom Metazoa; phylum Arthropoda; class Insecta; order Diptera; family Calliphoridae; genus Chrysomya; species Chrysomya rufifacies. Next base: position 13,939 of record JACGTJ010005638.1, on the reverse strand, counting down.
CCTACCAGCCCTAATCACAATGATTTTTTCGACCATGCGAAATTTGTTTGAGAAAATATTAAATGCAACTGTTTTATCTTAGTCATTATTCTTTTTTGTAAATTAGTCTATAAAATAACAGTTGGTGTTAGAATTATTATTGGTTATGGCCATTACACTTGTGCCTTTGTAGAACTTTTATTTTTTTCTTATTCAAAGTATAAGAAATGCAGTTGTCGTTACAGTTGCAGTGATAATAGTGTAACATTGTATGACAAACATATCAATTACATTTCCGTTTCCTAAACCACCCAGCTTCCTTTTCCTCATTCCAAGAATTGATTAATATTGATTGTAAGTACACATGTTTCCACTTGCTCATGTTAGTTGCAATGTAAATTATGACTTATTGGTAAATCGTTCGGTAGGTTCGTCCTGTAGTCTTTAGGTTGGGGATAACTGTATGTTCGGTTAGTTGGTTTTGTCTGAGTATGTGTGTAAGTGATATGATGCACACTTTTTTCGTTTTTATAAAAGTAACCTCAAGTGTCAATACTTTGGCTAAAATTTATCGCTGAACCATACCCAAGTTTTTGAGTGTGGTTAAGAAAACAACACAAGTACCAACATCGGCACCATCCAAAACACATACAATCCCCATGCCCCACTCTTTAACTTACTTACGAAACATAAATGGATTGGTTTGGTATTTGTACCAATAGATGAAATATGTGGGAAAAAAATAAACCCTTGATAGTGCTGTAAAATGAAGAATGTATTTTCTATTCTGTGCAAAAGTTAAACTATTACCAAATAAATTTGTTCATTTCAAGGTTATGATAAGTAAAAAAAGAAAAAGCAAAAAATTTTATTGAAAAAAGACATTAACAATTCTGTCGTTTGAAAATTCTTACTCTATTAAATATTCCAATCAATAAAATCCTCGAGTACATAGTTGAACAATTTCATAGGGTATTAAGAAACTAAAAGATTTATAGCAAATTAAAGTTAACTAAAAAGCTAAAAATTTAATTTTATAAAAATTTTAAAACTTATGTTACTTATAAATCGTATTTAATTGTATGGGTATACACACATTTTTGTCATTATTCAATGCTATATTGACATGATAGTGTTAATAATCTAATAATCACCTAGACATATTTGAAACATTATCAGTGCATTATTCTTTATATTTTAAAGGAAACTGTATTTACCATGCAATATTTGAATCCATTATTATTGAAAACCAATTAATTTTCTTTGTCTTCTCGTTGCAATACAGTAAACAGGAAAAACTTCGAAAAAAGTCATTTAATGAAAATGATAAAAACTATAAGAATAAGAGTGAAATGAATGGAAACGAAATATTACTGACTGTTTTTGAATAAAGTTGTTATCAGAATATTCTTGTTAAAAAATAAACAAAAGAACAAAGGAAGGATGTTTATATTTTGAAATAATAATTATAATTCAAAAAGTAATTAAGACGATGGAAATGAATTTTCAATTTGAATTTTCAAAGAAATTACTAAAACGCATTATTATGTTGAATTTCTTGAGTTGGCGATATAATTTTTACCAAAGAAATACAAAATATTCTTCCGGAAAATAAAGATTTTTATATTTTTTCATAATGTCATTGAGTTAAATATACTTTTCTCTTAAAAAAAAATTAAAGAAAAAGATTTCATTAAAAACAACAAAAATATAATACCAAATGAAAATCATTGTGGAGCTTGCAGCATCAAGTGTTTAACAAACAATCCTTTTTGCCACTCAATAAATCATATACGCTACGGAAACATGAAACAACGATTACAACTAAACTTCCAACACTATAAACTAAAATATTTTTCAACAATTATCCTTTATCACATTATGTATTCTTAGCTAAGAATTGTATTATTCCATGATTAATTGTTAGCATGTTTTCTCACAATGCACACAATTGACTTTGCAGAACAATTTTGCAATTCTAAATAATGCTCAGTTTTTTTTCATTTGTATTTTCATAAGAAAATCAACAGAATGCTTACTGAAAAATAACAATCATAGATTCACAGACTGACAAATATACAAGCAACTAAAGTTACATTAAGGCGTAACACTCATTCGACTTAAAATTAATGAAAAATAATAGGAAAAACAATGTTGAATAGGAGAATTGGAATGAAAAAGAATATAAAATAAATAAACACAACAAAATAACGAAAACAGTCTCCTGTTTCTAGTGTTAGATATTAGTTGTTATTGAATTATACAGAAAAACATCGAAAGGAATATTTTCTGAAGAAATTTAAGCAACATGTTTTCTTTCACTCATATGGTGTCTTATAAAAACGACGGTTTTTATCAATCAAGGTTATTCAACGGCAATTGAACATGGTTAAAAAAATGTTGACTCTTTGGTAAAGGTTAACTGGTAAATTTCAAAGAAAGCATTAATAATTCAATGGAACTTTAAGTTCCTTTCACCACATATCTACGTTTGAAAACCCGGATTTTAAACTGTGAATTATATATATAATTATATAGGTATTTTCAAAATGTTAAATAAAATATAAAATTTAGCCTTATAAAAAATAAAATTGAAACACTGTGCACATATGTACATTTGTGTGTGTAAGCAACATATATTACTATTATAAAAATAAAGTTTTTGTAGCATCAATTTCTGAAACAACAAGATTAATTTTGTTTAGTATCAAATTATACTTGACACTTTCAACAATGGATCCATCTATAAAACCCCATTGTCGACAATTGAGTCTGCACACAAATAGAATTTCTCATATATTTCTCTATATCACATTCCATTATACATATGTACATATGCATATTGATAAAGTCATTGTATTTGTGTAAACGCTTGATGTGACATATGCCTGCGATTTCATGCAACGAATTTGATGGACCCTAAGTGTCTATCTTAAAGATGTAGTAAGTTTCTTGAAATATATTTTATAAAAAATTTTTGATTTTAATTGAAAGAAAAATGGTTTATATCATTTAATTTCTTACTTAATTTGAATTTGGAAAACTCAATATAAGTTTCTCAATTGTTATGAACACAAACGTAGGGTAATTAGTAGTCATCCTGAGATACAAACAACTGTTTTTGTATTTGTTTATAGGAAATGTATGAATGTGTAGCAAATTGTATGCATGGCATTAAAATTTTAAAGAGAACTAACTAAGATTCAATGTTTGGCTGCTTAGTTGCTTCGTTAGTTATTTTCTGTTAGTGTAATCAATGACTTTTCTAACCCTTAACCATCAATTATGAATCACAAATAGAGAAACCAAAAAGTTATGCCAATTGAATCGAAAATCCACAACAAAAAGTCTTTATTTTCAATTTAATTCATCAAGTTCAAGTTGACATGAATAAATGTGTATAAAGTCACAAAATTATGTTGGTAACTTTTATTTGTTATAAAAATAAAGATTTATTTAAAGAAAATATTATTTAAGATGAACTAACGTGATAAATAACATCTTCCATATGCGAATACATATAAACAACTACACTCAAGTAATGAAACAAACTGTAAATAATGAAATAGCATATTCCTTTTAGGCTTAAATTCAAATGAATAATTCAAATCTAATTATTCACGTTCACGCACAAAATATTTTAAAATTGCTTATATCACGTATTACGATCATTTTTGTTTTTAAAACACGTACATTCACGGTAAAATAAACTGAAACTTTTAATTTGAAATTGAGAATAGTTACTTAAACACATATGAATTTATTAGTTGTGAATTTTAAAGTTTTATAATGTTTTTATAGCGCTGAAAGTTATGGCGCAAATTTTTATTTTATAATTTTAATACCTTTTTATCTGCATATCTTCGACTTAAATCGACTTAAATCGATATTATTCGTTGATTGCACAAAGAATTAGTTCGAATGAAAAAAAAATTAATCACTATAATTTTCACTAGGTCCTACAAAATTATCCAAAAAGTATAGAAAACAAATAAAATTTTTAATATTTATACAAATTAAACATTTACAACTATTATGAATATTTTCTTGTAAGTTGAAACTAAATGTAAAAAAAAAATATTTCTTCTCATTATTTGCCTGCTCATATCAGTATACATTATGACATTATAAGTAAAATCTATTTCTGTTTTTGTTTAAAATATATTAAATGATTTATTACTTCAGTTGCAGCCTAAAATGTCTCAACAACAAACAAGATTTTATATTTAATTTACAAAATGTTTTTGAGATGAAAGCTGGCATAATTTAAATGTATGCACTTGGTCGCATTTAATATCGTTTGCCCATAAAATGAGTCCCTCATATAATTGTATGAATCAGAAATGTTCTCAAAGATGTTAAAATCGTGGAAATGCTTTTGTTCATCTTTTGTGTATGTTTACCACAAATAAAGACATGAAATGTAAAATCATTTAATCAGAAGAACGTACCTGCCTGTTTTTTGCCAAGTGAATGCTTAACACTCCTCACTGCACTTACAGAAGTTTCTCACTCAGCTACTTACTCAGTTAGTTTATTAGTATGTTATGGATTCTAAAATTTACAATTTATTACCGCCAAAATCTTATTAACTATGCAAAGATCTTACAAAATCTCTCTATTTGAGGCATATTCTATTGGTTCTTATCATTATAAAGAAATGTACATACACACATACAGTTTAGAATTGAGGTAAGCATTCATTTGTGAGGGTATAGATGAGGTTAAATTAATGGTTGCAGACAGAGATTCATAAATTTATATGCAGGTGGATGGGTATAAATTGAAGAAATTCAACACACCTCAATGTTGTTAAGCATATAATGGTAAATTCGCATACAAATTTTGGTAACGGTTTTAATTAAATTACAATTTCAAATTGTGTGACTACATACTAATACATAACTATATATGTATATAGAACACATGTGCAAAATTATGTTGTTATAATATATGTACATTTGCCTGTGCATTAAATAACCTTTATATATTCACAGTTGTAAATACATAATTAAATAAGTATATAAATATATAAATGGAGATACATACAAATACACATAAGGATGCACTGTACTAATATATTAAATATGTATATTATTTAAGTATACCCATCGGCAGAAGTAAGGTTCTATGAGGCCTTCTAATAAGCCTTTGTTTTTTTGCATTCTGCATTCCACATTCACATTTGACAAGGCTTCCATATACGCCTTTGAATTAATCCAAAAGGTCCTATAATCAGCGCAATGCATTTTTTAACACGCGGTAGGTTTCCATATTGACCTTTGAAAAATACCTTTATAACGTCTTCCTAAATTCTTAAGTAGGGAGCTAAGAAATTGTAATAGGTTTTTAAACAAACATGTTAGATGAATTTATAACAAAAACAAACAGAAATGAGCAACTGGCTGTAAAAGTAAAAATAATCAGATTTTCTAATGGGCATGTACGACAAAGGCCTTGGAATTTGTATTGCTAGGTACATACATACATGCTCGTATGAATTATTGCTTTAACTGAAAATGCTATAGTTTAACTTTCACTTTAGATCTAACAGACTAGCCCGTTATTCTCCACTCACTCAGATTAATTGTATTATACATGCTTATATAATTATTTATAAATTCAATATTTCAAATAGACATACCTAGTAGAAAAAAGAATGGGATTGATAAAAATTCTAACATTATTTTAGAATTATAAAATATTACATTCCGCTTACAATACAAAATTATTTCCTTACATTGTCGTCTCTATTATTTGGAAAGTAAAACAATGGCGTTTAAAATGATTTTCTTCTTTGGAATTATTAAACTTTTAAAAGGCTTCTAAATTGGAATATTCCAGAATATTGCCAACTGGGTAGATTAGTTTTAATTGTTTACTTTAAATATTTGCAATTCAGTTGCAAATGTACTAAGTAAGAAATTTGTACAATAATAAAAACTTTATATCTTCGAATTATCTAATATCTATAAGAAAAGTTTTTTTATATTATTTGATTCTACATGATCTATTTATAATTTCTTATAGTCTAATAAATGAATAATTAACTAAGTTTTGCTTCGTTAGTATTGCAACAATTACTTGGAATATTTAAAGTTTCTATGAACGAGTTACTTATAGATGAGTGAGGGTTAGTGGTTTTTGAATTTCTATGAATGGAAGCAAATATTGAATACCTTCATTAACTGTTTATTAAACACTGAATGAATGTTGCGTCTAAGTGCTTCTATGTAACATTGAGTGTAGTTATAAAATACCACAAATGCTTCAAGGCCATAACATAATTATTGATTTGTTTTAAGGTTCCAATTGCAATTCAATAAATGGCAACATATTACAAACAAAAAAAAGTAAACAATTTTATAAGCAAACACTTGATTTTAATGAACTTATTTTTGCAAGCCAATTCAATAAAATTAGGTTAATAAAATTTGAAAAATAGTGGGTAGTTTTTATGAAAAATGTTTCTTTATGCCAGGGATGACAAATGTGATTAATGAAATTATACTTATTTGAATGAATAATTGTACACAGGATCCAATAAAATGGATGAATAAAGATGAAATTCAATCTGTACTAAAAATGTCATTTGAGTATTGGTATGCTTATGGAGCGAAAATTAAAAAAACACAACTGTACAGTATTTCTCATCCCTGTGTTAGGGGTGGATAATAACCAATAAATTTTTATTTGATTGGTAATTATAAGTTTAAAAATACATTATATTAAAGTTTCACTTGACATTTACAATGATTGTTGTCACAAAATTTAACAAAATTTATTTCCTATTATACAATATTTTGGGGTGAAAAAAATCGTATTGAGCCACTTAAAATCAAATATATGTATGTATAAAGCTTTTTAACTCAACGTAATGGAATCATATAATGTATAAAAATATTGAAAAACAAGATAATAATGACGATGAAAATAATTTTATGTTTTCAAATCATGCGAACTAAATGTTACATAATGTGTTTTATTCATTTGGAAATATTATAAAACATAACATGTTAAGTTCTATTAATATTAACAGCATAATATTAGATTTTGTTAGTTCATAGCCAAACGCATAATAATTAAGACAATTTAAAAATCTTTATTCGTAAAATCAATATCACAAAACGTTATGGTAATATTAAAAGTAATTATATGTATTTCTGTTTATCTTCTGTTAATTTCGATTCAAATGAGAGCCAATCTACTGTGGAATGCCCACATACATATGTAATGCTCCTTACATTCGACTTTGTCTTGTTATTTGTCAAATGACATGATTCAATATTAATGTGTCAATGTATCATAAGTTATGAAGCGTAAAGCAAAACAAATCCAAAACAAACAAAAAAGAAAAGACAAGTCCAACTGAGAGTGATAAAAAAAAAAAAAAACTTTTTTATTAGGTTTAGTTTTTATCAACAAATACAAATGAAATTTATTACTTCCTGTTTATTTCCAAATCACACATGCATTAATATCAAAAGAAAACAAAACAAACTTTATTTTATATCATATCAATCGGTTCGTTTTACTGTTATTTTGACAATTTAAATGTTAATTTCATCGTAATAATATAAAAGTTTTTAACAAATTTACATTTATTTAGATCCCATGTAACATAATTTTGAAAGGATTGAATATTTAATAAATTTATAAACTTATTTTTAATTTCACAATAAAAATAGTTGATAACTCATTAACTATTTAATATTATAATTAAGTTTTACAAATTTATTAAATATTTTTTTCTTTGAAACATTTACATTTCCCTACAGATTTAATTGTAAACTGTATATATTATTATTATTATTATCCTCATTTCCTTTATTTCTTTTATCTTGTTTATACTCTTGATGCTTCTTTTTGTAATTTTCTTCTTATGAAGTTGTGTAATAGTTATTATAATAAAATGACAACTTTATATAAAATTTTATAATTTTTTGTACGGTTACTTCTAGAGCTTTTTGCCATACAAAAAGTATTAATTATCCTTATCCAAGGATAATAAATGAATTTACGAATAAAATAAAGCTGCATTATTTAACTTAATTTACATGTTATTTTTCGACTTTCAAGAGAATACGAAGAAAAATTCTTAAACTTTATATAAATTCTGAACACTTTTATATTGTATATATTATATTTTCATATCCTGACTGAAAAGTTAAACAAAAACATTTAAAAAACGAGTGAAAACGAAAAGTTGAAAAAGGCAAAACTTTTAGTTGGGTATTAAAAATGTCAATAAAATTGTGTGAAGAAAAGTTATGACAATTCGTAGAGTACTTAGTTTTAATAAATGAATTATTTAATTAGCTCTTGTTGAAAATAAAAATTTCCCATACAAAATGTGTCCTAATACATGTTAAAATACTAAGCTTATATTGAATGTCCTTTTCTACATAATAAGCAGAAGCTGGTATTTTAACCATTGAATTTTAATGAAAATAAGTCGCAATCTTTTTGCTGTTTAAATAAAAAATGTACTGTCGAAAATGAAATTAATTTGACAAAGAAAATTATATTAAGCATAACGAATTACTGTCAATGAGAGATGATAACGATAAAGTATGGTTGATTAATTTTACACTAGATTTCTTTACGTGTAGCAGTAAACACATTCACAAATTAAAAATAACAGAATACAGTCAGACAGACAGATACATAAGAAGCATTTTGATATTTATACATTCATTCATCCTGCAAACCGTTAAAACAAACACAAATAACCACAACTTTCTTTAACAGACATTTTGGCAACAGCAAAATACTGGCAACATTCAATAAATATTACATTTACTCTGGTATTTCTTATTTTCAATTTTGTTGTTTACAGCAACTTTAGTAACAACAAGAACACTAATTCCAACACTGATATCGACTCAAAAACAGGAACTCAAAAAAAAAAAAAAAGAAAGAAAACAGTAATACAAACTGATGACGATGATGACATCTTCAATACACGGAAACTGACAAACCCACACATATAAAAACATAAACACACGAACTACGTTTAAATAAACTTCACCACAAGAAAAACCAAACAGCAATCAGTAGACACTGGTCGTCAGAAATGTCATTCTTAGATAAATAAAGTGATAAATAGTTAGTATTCAATATATTGAGCGGGAATACAATGGTACGTATACGTTATATTAATTATCTACATTCTAAGTACACATCTAATTTATTTAAGATATCATTATATAATATCGACAAATTAGACAAATAATTGTCGAGTTATAATAGTTCATGACCTATTTATTATAAAAACCCACGTTCATTAATTAAAATAAATTCTATGTGTGCCGTTCAGTGTAAATTTATATATGTATTTTCAAGAAACTTTTTCTGTTTGTTAGTTTATGTAGATGTGTTAGTAACAGTAACTACAAAAATCGCAGGCAAAATGACAATAAGCATGACAACAAAATCAAGTGAGTGTAAAATTGTGTTTTCATTCCTTTTCCTTTCATTCGATGTATTTGTATTTATGGGCAGTCAGCTTGATTGTGTGTCTTATTTAAAAAGGACACAAACAAGAACAAATAAACAACCAAAACAAAAAAAAATAACAAAAGAGAAAAGAACTATATTTATTTTTATTGAGATTTCCATGTTGCAACATGAATAAAAGTTTAAAAAAAGCGAACATTGCAATTCATTCTTCATAAAACATTTCCATTGCAGCCAACAATCATATCAACTCTATATAGTTTTCAGTACGTATGTATGTATATGCATACTATTGTGTTGTGTTCATATAAAACATTTAATTGTTAGTGATTTTTTGAAAATTATTTCAAATTTATTTGTATTATTTTACATATTAAAAAAAAAAACTAAACAAAAGAAAAATAAAATAATCAATTAAAATAAAACAGAATTTAATGTTGCTGTTAAATAGACATCGCCTAACGGCTGACCAAATTACAAATAATATATTGTTGCCTTCTTTCCATGACAGCCCCCTTAAAATGTGAACGCTGTGGCTGACACACAAGTTTTGGGTTTTATGGTGTTTATGGTATAACTATGTTTTTTCGTCATTCTGACACATACTTCCCCCAACCATGGTTATCTGTTATCAGAGTTTTGTTTTACAAGTGCTGCATAAATGAACAGCCACAAAAACAGATACCAAAACAGACGCTATTCCACTAAAGACTTAAATGACAACAAGTTTATTTTGTGTTCTACACTGTTTTTGTACTTCAATGTATATTATTTCCTCAAAATCTAATATTTTACACCAAAATAACAATTTACAATTTGCAATAAAAACTTAATTTCTTTAAAATGAAATAAAAAAATCTATAAATAAGAACATTTCGAATCGAATAATTTTATAAAAAGCATGTATAAGATAATTACGTTTAAGATTATAACTTATATTGTTAAAAAAATCTCAAAAATCAAATAAAACAATATTTTTGTAGAAAATTGATAATATTCGGCTGGGAATATAGGAATATTGAGTTAACAATATTAACAAAGTTTTATCAAATTGTTCAGTTAAATTCTAATAAAAATTTTTAAAAATTTATATGTCCAAAATTAATAAATTTTCTTCGAACTAAGATAGCAATGAATGTAGGTATACTTCAATATTTTAGCCGAAATCCAGATAAAATTTTAGACAAATCTTTTGGACAAAATTGAGTTCACCAGATTAATAAAACTGTTTCCACATTAATATCTCCTAAATTAAGATAGATTTCGTGAACAAACAAACATATTTTCTGTAAGAAATTATAAGGTGTATCCATTAGTAAACAGAAAGTAATCATTCCCTTTTCCCAAGACTGCATTAAGATCGCTGCTCATTTAAAATAATTCTGTAATTCCTAGATAACATCCATCTCAAATATTATTAAGAAAATATTCATTGATTCAAGTGTTATAGAAAGATTTGCAATAAATGTCATTTGGGATTACTACACGTCAGCCGATTAAGATTTTTACATTGGCGTAGTTAATATGGCAGAATAGAACTACTGACGGAATGAAGTGGTGTGAACAGTTTTCTGAGATGAAGAAAACTCATGAGTACATAGGTTGTAAATAATATTTTTATGCCTTATTCCAACAAATAAATGATTTCGCTACGTTAACGTGAGATCAAAATGTCTTACAAATGTTGACTGCTTAATGAAGAAACTTGAAAGAAAGAAAAAAATTAACTAATAATTGTGAGTTTAATTAAATATTTAAAATTTTGATATATGTATTTTTATCCAATTTTGCATTTGTACACAATTAAGTTCGATTGATACATTAATTTTTATTCTGAATCCACCACCGTTGATAAAAAAAAATTGTTTCATTACTTAAAATTTTATATACTATTTCCATAGTTTATTTTACTAGAAATATGAAAAAAAAACTATATAGCAATTCGTTCAAGTTTATACAACAGAGTCTGTATTTGTATGTGCGTAAAATAATACTTTAAATTATGGTTTTTATGTATAATATCCTTAAATATACGAAGTGAAATTATTTTCCATAAAAACAAACACGAATGACCCATTTAAAATTTTTATAAAAACATAGAAAAGTAATTCCATTATTAAAAAGTTTCACATGCAATTTTCATTCATGCAAAATGTCAACAACTGCAGACGTATGGAAAATCACTTACCTATTCATATGACAGGAATCTTCACAAGGAGGCAGTCATCCACAACGTAACATTATTAAGATGATAAAATAAAATGGTCCAATAGAATTCATTCAATTAATTTGGCTAATGAATTTGCACCTCTCACCAAAATTGTCATATTAATTATTAAAAGTAATTAATAGAACAAATTTGACAAATACTCCCTATTAAAAAAAAATTAATTTTAACAAATTTGACAAATATTCCCTATTAAAAATATTAATTGAAACAATTAATTGAGTGATAGAAAACACAAGTTTGATAATATAATAACAATAATATTTTTTGTGCCATAATCATATATATTCACATACAAAATACATTCACAACGAACATATTATTGTTGTTACAATAATTTACAATTGCTACAATACTTTATTGACCTTAATAATGTTAACATTATTAGATTAGCTTCAATTCTAACATTAATATGATACATCTCGATTGTAATTGTTTTAAATATGTATATTTCAGATTAATGCTCATTAATATATGTAAGTTAATTATTAATTAATAAATTAAAACAATACTAATCAAATATTTAATTGAAAAATATTAAAAAATTACATTATTCATTGGACCGAGGCGAATTAATATAGGTGTCGGAAGCGGAAATGTTGGTAGTGGAACTGTTGGACGCGGTTTTTTTGTAGTTATAGTTGTTGTTGGCCGAGGTATTTTTGTAGTCACAATTGTTGATACTGTGGTAGTTGTTGTTAGAGGTATTTTTGTAGTTGTGCTGATTAATTCTGTGGTGGATGTTACTGTTGGACGTGGTCTTCTTGTAGTTGTACTTGTTGATTCTGTGGTGGGTGCTAATGTTGGACGAGTTCTTACCGTAGTTGTTGGAAAAGGTCTTTTTGGAGTTGTTGTTGGCCGTGGTTTCTTAGTTGTTCTAGTAGAATATGGATAATATGGTAGTAGAAAGTATGGTTGAGGATAGTACGGCGTTGAGTAGTATGTTGAAGTATAGTATGGAGAAGAATAATATGATAATGGATAATATGGTGAAGGATAATATGGTGAAGGAAAATAAGGTGGTGGAAAACAGTTCTTACAAAACGTTGGATTTTTAGGTTTCACTCGGTTTGGACGTTTAGTTACGTTTGTAGAATGAAATTTATGCTTTAGAAGAATTTTTCTGAACTTATCCAATTGAAAAGGTATTGCAATACTTTTTGGTGAAATAGTTTCCGATGTTGTATTTAAGGTGGTTTTTTTACTGCGACCTTGCAATTCATTTTTGGTATATCCATTATTTCTAAAGTTCGAATTTTTTCGTAGCTGTTCAGAGGAAACCATTTGTACGATAAGAGTTAGTGTAAGACACGCCGTTGTTACTTTAAACAACATAATTAACATTATATATCCATGAGTATTTACAAAAAATAAAATAAAATGAAAAGAAAACTATTTCATGAAAGCGTTTCGTCTTTTTATACAATTCTTCAGTTTCGGGAAACCGAACAAATATTTAAAATAACTGTATCATACCATTATAAATACTAAATAATCTGATTAAAAGTGGAATAGATAGAATATATTTATAAATTTCCAATTTTATATTAATAATACAGAAAAAATTAGTTCATTGAATAAAACAATAGTGTGTTGTATTGTTCTCAATTTAAAATGAACGAATAATTTGCATTTTATTGTACATAAACTTATATGTTTATAATATATATTTTAAAATTAACTTCTGTATTCTATGATTGAGATAAAAAAAACAAAAAAAAATATATGATTGGCTTATATCTTAATTAAATTATTTACCATTCCAAACATAAAATTTTTATCATCTAAACTAATTTAAAATAAAGACAATGTTTTATAAAATATAAAAAATTCATTGAACTTCTCATTTCTTAAGAAAATGATTACAATTTTTTTCAAAAATAATTTTTATATTTAATTATGTATTTAACTCTACTTTAAAAATGGGTTAGACAAAAAGTTCCATACAGAAAAGAAAATAACCCAGAAAAATAATTTGGTTTTTTTAATTTTTCTTATTTGAAGTGAATTTGTAAATGTCACAATATTAGCAACGTTTCGCCGAAGATACTATTTGTGGGTCACTTCACTTCACTTCACTTACAAAGCGTTTAATTCAATTTGGGGTAATTTGTTTTTATATCGAAAACAAACATTATTCAAAAAGGTTTAAATTTCAAATAACCACAAAACAAAATTTTGTTTTTAACCTCATAAATACCATACTCATCCAAAAAATATATCAAAATAATTAAAATATTGTTTGATTTTACTCTTATCAAAAAAAAAAAAAAA
>JACGTJ010005635.1:9347-26118 GCA_014858695.1 Chrysomya rufifacies | reverse complement strand
TATTATTATTATTAATTTAAGATTTTATATACGTCCATCTGGTACGCCCTTTGGACGTATATAGTGTGTTGCCCAAAAAAAAAAATATATTTTAGGTTTAATTCAGGAATGAATGAAAAACAGCAGGCAAAATATATACTGGAGTCACTGTATATTCACATTTGTTTGTAAACATACATATACACAAATGTAAGACCAGCTATCGCTAAAGTTTGTCAATAAATTTCAAGAATTATTAACGATTGTGCGTTGACAAACGAAAACTTAATTTAAAACAATAATTACTTTTTGTTTAATAATATATTACAAATAAAACAAATATAAAACTGGAGTGAATCCTGAATCTAGTTAAAATAATTTTTGATTTGTATTTACATAATATATTGTATCCTCTAAATCTCTTAAAAGCATTTTTATTTATTTAATTTCCTTAAGAAATAAATTTAAGTTTTATTTTCTAAAATATAAAAAAAAAATGAAAAAAAATATTGTCATAGAAATGCTAAATTATACATATGTATAAGTATAAGTAATCACATAGATACCGAAAAACATATAAATATTTCTTTTGAGAATTCTTGTGTAGATGCATGTGAAGAACAAGATTGTATAAGTGTGTCTATGTATACACATCTCTTGTATAAACAAACAACCACAAAACATTATCATTGTGTGGTCACTACTTTAATGACCAACAAAATGTCATCGTTTATCTGTGAATGGTTCACAAAATCTACAACTTGGTATTTCATACATATTTAAAAAGAAACACGTCTTCTTGCGTTATATTTACTTATATATTATATTACATTAGGGTTTCCATTAGCTTCGAATTATTCGACTAAAGAATTTTGAATAAAATATGATTGCAAAAAAAATAAGCCACTCTAAGATGCCTCTTGAAAACTAGTTTCTGCTATAATTTTTCTCATTCTGGAACCAATATCACAATATAATTCGAAAATTTATACTTTTATCTAGAATCTTTGCTATATTGTATGTATGTGTAACAACGCTAGTATGGCAATATGACATCACTGTTATATGTACACAAATATATTTATATATACATTTCCGTATGTATGTTGCCCATAACCACTTGTATGTTTTAATTGATGTGACAAGTGTCTGGTAGATGACCTCCTAGAACAATAAAATACTTCTATGTTAGATTTTCACACATTCCTGGCAAAGTGCTTACAAAAAAAAAAAAAATAATAATAAAAACAAAACAAACATTAGAAATCACAGAAAATCCAACTACATTAATAAAATTATAATTCACTTGTTAATAATAATTTTTATTTACTTCCTTTGGAGACACTTAAATGTTGTTTTAATTAAAAAATAGTCATTAGTTGCTTGTACTAGTGTAATTTTTTTAACTTTACTATCTAATAAACTGAATAGAGACATTGACATTTAAAAATGTCAAATATTTCGACAAACTTTAATTATAAAATCTACTTTATAATTATTCTGAAATTCATATTTTCGAAGATAAATTATTGCAAGAAACTAAATTTTGACTGACGCTAAAACGTCGCAGCTGGCTCAATAAGTTGCAATAAGGCCTTTTAAGTTTACAATACTAATTGAATGGTATAAAATGTCATTAAAACAAGTTCATCATCCTTAAACAGTTGTACAGTGATATTTATATGGCAACTATGATTAAAACTTTAGAAAAAGTGAACAAAATGTAACAAAATAAATTAATCTAAATTCAATAGAACTCTGATGCCAATAAAACTAACCCTCATTTAAAGGAATTTCTTTGTGCTTAAACAGAGAAGAAAAAAATAATGAAATAAATAAGAAGAGAAATACAAAATAAGTTTTTTTTTTATTGTCAGAAAAATTTAATAGAACGCACATGCACACAGATGAATAATTGAAGAAAAAAAAAAGGATGAACAAAAGAGAACCGACACTCTGTATATACATATTTATAGGAGTTAAGGTTTACGATTCGAACGGAAATGACTTTATGCAACATTAATTAAAGGAAATTGCAGCCACACTTTATGTGCTCAAATTGAATTGAAATTCATGCATTCACTAAATGAATGAAATAGAAACCGGCAGTGAAAAAAAATTAAAATGAGAAAAAATCGACGATGTACGCTGCTGCAACAGAAGCATAAAAAAACAACCAGCATTCGCTGACAGCAACAACGAATGGCTCTATAGGAAATCTTTTATTTCTCTATAAAAGTATTTTAAAAGAAATTGCTTTCGAAGCCACTATCTGGCAAAAACAACAATTGAACAAATATATATACATATATTTTTTTTCTTGCATATAAATACACACATACAATAGCAAGAGTAAGTTTGCTAAGCCACGGTTAGTGACGCGACGTCTAGGAGTCCAAAAGTTGCTAAAGACTTTTGTCGTTGTAGTTTATTTTAACATTTACGAAATGTGTAATGACAAATGGAGAAGTGAAACAAACTAAACGTTCTTATATACATTTTTTTCCAATTGCAAAATTCCACGAAAACAAAATCCAAACAAATTAAAGTCCATCAAATGTGGTAGGAATAAATGAAAATAATAAAAGGATATACAAACTTTAACAAAGACATTATTAAATATTTCTTGTTAACTTCATTCTTTTAAGAAAAATGATTTTTTTAACAACATATAAGCACATTCCTATACACATGCATATTTCATTCCATACCAATGTCACTGTTAAAGCATATATGTGTGTGAGTATGAGTGTATGCCTCAAAGCGTAAATGCATATGTATGCTATCATTATGCAATTAGTCTCATTAAATAAATTGCAAAATTACACACACGTTAAGCTAATGGGAAAATCATACCCTATATAGACCAATCATAATAACCATGATGATAGTAATGATGATGATTACATACCCGTGCAACGATCATGTTGATGCTATTACACACACATATATTTATAATATATTGAGGAACATTTTGCCAACGGTTAAATGTGTGAATAAGGAGCCTTCATTTTTTAGCCTACATAAAGAACGTTTTAAATAAACATTTTTCAGGCTATATGCAAATCTAGCAATCACTATCAAGAATGATTTTAATGATTTTAATAATTTCTTAAAATGTGGATGGCTCTTACAAAATATGAAAGCTTTTTATTTCAGACTAGAGCTTCTTAAAGGCCGGTAGATTAATAACTTTTCATCGTTCACCGTTGACCAAATATATGCAAGTGTTTGTGTGTTTATTTTGCAATAAAATATATACATATAAATATACTTACAAACAATAAACGTGATGCATGAAAATAACGCATACATTTAAATATAAACTGAATCAGTTAACAAAACCAAAAATACACGCGACATTACAAGCAGTCGGAATTTATGCAAACGTATTGTGGCATCCAAAAAGCCACAACACACAAACTCACATCGCTACGCATTTAGTACTAAAACATACCCAGCAGTTTTTTTTTTTAGAAAGTTAATTCTATGGTGAATTCCAAAGTATAGCGAGTTATCTGATAACTACAGTCCTTTTAAATACTCTTGTTGGACAATAATCGTTTTAAAGTATATTACTTTATTTACCACCTACTAGATGCAGAGCAACTTGTCATTTTACTGAAGCTATTACAGCATATTATAAAAATTATAGATTTTTATTAATTATTTAAAAATGTTATTATAAATATGTTAATTTAAAAATATTTAAATTATAAATTAAAAAAATACACATATTTTAACCAACTATCTGATTGACGAAGTTAATTAACTCTGAAAATTGCTGGGTACAAACATCCATTGACACATACATTATATATTATGTGTTAACGATTTAAATATATGACATTGTTTTTGTAACTTTTTGGTTCATGTGACAAAAATAAGTGAATAATTTCGTAACATGTATTTATTTTTTTTTTCAACTTAAGTACTCATTTTATATAGAAGTTAAGAGTGCACATGAAAAACACGAAGAGCATTATTTATATTAACAATCAATAACGTCATTAAAATGTAACTTGCACTACTAATATTTGAAAAAAAAAATCATACTTTTCCTAAAACAAATAATACTGCAAATACTTTTTTCGTGAAGAATTCATTCATTAATCACATAAAGATACAGCAAAAGGGATCGACAAAGTATATTTCAAATTTACACATTTTTAGTACTTTAAAAGTAGATTTTTTGTGTAATGGAATATTTTGGAATCCAAAGAATTTTTATAAATTTAAAACTTAAAAAAATTTTTAAATGAATTTTGTTAAATGTCGTTTTAAACAAGTATTTTGTACTTTGAAAAAAATTTACTACTAAATGCATCCATCAATGCCATCAATGGCAATAATGCAAAAATACGCAATGTTTACTCGTTCCCCACATTTTATTTGTTAGGAAGTTATGTGTATAAGTTTTTTGATGTACAGTCTTCCTATACATGCACGAATTTAAATAATTATGTGTAAATAGGATCGATTCAATAAAATCGATTTGATAAATTATATTCAAAATATCTAAATTTATACAAATGCTCTTAAATGTATCTCTAAAAAAACGTAACAACTCAATCCAATTAATAAATAATTAAATTTTTTAAAATTAATCTGTTTCATGTACAAATTGTACATACATGTGCATTATTACCTTATTATATATTATACATTATTTATTAGTTATGAACGTGTGTATATGTGTATGTTGATGTTTGTACTTATATGTTTGTATTAAAGTTTTAATTTTCCTATTAATTTAATTGTTAATATTGACAATATAATCAGTGTTTAATTAATATTGGTACATAATCCTATTAAACTGATTTTATGAAGGGATTTAAATTATGTAAATGACAACGATTATAATCAGTTTCTTTTTTATTGCTATTAATTTTTTTCGTGTTTTTTATTTTTGCTTTTTGTTATTATTTTTATCTACATTAAATCCACAAAAAGCGGACAAATAACATACAGAAATGTAGGTATGAACGAATGTTTGTTTTATTTAATGTCACACTAGTATTGAACAAAAAATAATAACGCATTATTTTTTACATGAAAATCAATTATACAATTTAATTTTGTATGTATATATTGTACGTACTTATTAACTTAAGTTAAGGTGACCACCAATCAAAATTTTCCTCCTGATTTTATGCTCTAAAAAGCTTTTAAAATTGCAAAAAAATTAAGGATTATGAAAACATATTAATCCATATAAAATTTGCAAACAATTGTGGGACCACTCATTTCTAATTTCATATTCTTTCCATGAGTGACTTCTAAGAGGTATTAAAAATTTGCCTAGTCATTGCATCAATAAAGGTACAGAAACCAATTATAAGCAGACGATACGAAATTATAAAGAAAAGAAAACCAAAATAAGCAATTTAGAGTTATACAATAATGATATTCAACGATCATAAATCATAAATTATAAATAGATTTATTAAGGACGTGGAGTCTAATCCCAAATGAAAAAAGACCATTATACTCCTACATTGCTCTTTAACTGAAATCAGCCGAAAGGAAAATAGTAGCATAACCAAGTTTGTCCAATACAAGAATATAAGTAATTATTAATTTTATTTTTATTATTTATGTTTGTTTTCTTTATTTATTATTATTTCGTTTTGTTTAAGTGAAATGTGCCTTTAACCATTTGTCCATTTGATAAAACGTTCCGAATTTTCTGTCGAAGGACATCACCAATACATATGAATATCTTTCAAAAGCCAAGTAGCATACATTGAAATATTAAAATCTAAAATATCTGAAATACTATTTATTTTATGTACAGATATTTAATTTATTTAATATTCCCTTTAAGTGATTCTAATATGCCCGGTTGTAATCTAATATGTAGAATAAAAGATTGAATAAACAGCTTTAACAAAAACATTTATTGTGTAGTATTTTAATATATAAAACCACATAGACTTGTTACAAACAAGTTTCATTAGCAATGAAGAATTCAATAAATAATAGTTTCTTTTTGTATTAAGCTTTATAAAAATAACTTAATGTCATGCCATCAAACTTATTTTAGTTTCTTTAGCTGTTAAACAAATATCAATATACTCTCGAAATCAATTAAATACTTTTCAAACTACTTTTTAACACCAACAACATTTGTCATACCTCCCACACTCTCTTCACTCTTTTGTTAGTCTTTTTAACAGTGTTGCCATATTGGCATGTCATATATTTTACATTTATATCTTGAAGTTGTTTAAAACTACAAATAAACAAAATAAATTTAACTTCTATAGACTGTTTAAGTGATTTACATCCTTTTTATGGCAACACTTAATTTGTCTTTAGCTAAATCAAAAACATATACATATGTGTGTGTGTGTATATATGTTTGTTATACTTAAAAAGGTTTTGAGATCACAAGGGTTGTTAGTTAATAAAAGTTTTAAAGTTCATGGTGAAAAGTATTTGTTAAAGTAAAAATAACAAAAATGAAAACGAAAAAAATACAAACTAATAAAGCTCTTTAACACAAAACAAATCCTTATTTATATACTACAAACTGACATAGAAACACAGGGAACACATTCTTATACATACAGCCGCAAAAAGATTTATCTGGAAATGGGTGCTACATGTGGTTATAAATTATATTTAATTTTCATTATTATTTAATTTATATACATATTCATATTTGTATGTATGCTCGGTCGTAAGAATACCTATAATTTAATTAAGTTTTGGGTATATGTTTGTATGTATGTATGTATGTATGTATTTTTTACAAGCTGTCCCAAAACTGTTTTTTATATGCTATTTAGTTACCTAACAATAATTGCAGAACCTATTTCAATTTATAATTTAATAAACTTTCGGATTTTAACAAACTACTTTGCAAATTTGGAATCTAACAAAGAATATCTGAATGTAAAGGAAATAAATTTAAACTTGTAACATTATCTCGAGTGTAATTATATTCTTAAATTATATTCGTAATAACTATAAAATTATCTATTTTACTATTTCCTCAATTATCTTGCTCCGGTATTCGGAAAAAATATAGGCGAGAGTAAAATATTTGAGAAAAATATGTCGCATTTATTATTATTATTGTTGTTGTTTTCTTTAATTTTCCTACTAAATTTAAAATAAATTTATAGATATATGAAGTCATGTTATTTGGGGTAAAAAATTACGTTCTATATATTAGATTTTATTCATGTGGAAAATAGGAGTGCCTCCGCCCACTTTTAACATAAACACTGCTCTGGTTACGCTGAATTCGTTAAAATAATGTTGATTAAAATGTAGAAAATGTTCGCATATTATTGAATAAATGTTATTATGTTTCATTACACAAGTTGAGCAAAGTTTTGGTTATCGTATAAGTAAACTTGAATATTTGTTAACACATTTATAATCTATTTAAAAATATATAAAAGTTTTAATAATTTTCAACTAATATTTCCGTGCTACTTGAAAAAATAGAATATCATACCAAAATGACATTGAAATTAAAAAAATAATGGGAAAAAAAATATAAAATAAAATATTTTAATATTAAATTAGTGCAATATGCATACATTTATTACATATATACATACATATATTATTGATATTTATAAAAAAAAGACTCATATATATACAAACAAGCATACATTCATTTGCGTACATATGTATATATCAATTTATGTTTGTGTTCGTATGTATGCGGATAAATAAATTGAAAAATGGAAAACAAGCGGATAGAACACCAACGGCAGACTAATAATCGCTAGAAGCCAAATAACCGACAAAGTCATAAATCACTGTTGTGCTTTGAAGTGGACAACAAACAGGACTATACATATACATATACATACTTATATACATATTATTTGTACATACATATATAGATATGTATGTATAAATGACTGTATAACGGGTTTATGTGAAGAGGCATTCAGTGAATAAAACGTATTCAAAGCTAAATTAAACCATTGCAAACTAATGGCAAAGTAACACTGATATCAACATAAAAATACTATCACAAACATATCACATACACACATATACATACACACACATGTAATAATTAAAACAAAAAGAAAACACATCATTCTAAAAAACTCTAAACAAACAGTTATATAAAATACATATTTGTTTTCATTTAGTTATATACACACAAACAAATACATGTACATAAGTATATATATGTATGTTTATGTATTTCCAAACAAAAGGGATTTTATTTTTGGTTAAAATTATTAAACTTTAATCCACTCACAAAAGCAACCATACACACGTTCCCTCTCTTATTCGCCTACAATATTTAGTTAAGAATTTAGTTTTTGGCTGTCGAAATGTAAAACTGAAATTTTGTTTGGTTGCAGAACTCTGTACAAAACAAAATTAAATAAAAATAATATTCATAAATAATTGCCAAATACTAAGTGCTTTTGTGGTATCACACAAGCTGTATACGAGAATGTTTTCAAACATACATTTCCAATATGTGTTTTTGTATATGTATTTAAGAACATGTGTGTGTAAGTATTTATTTAGATATATATGTATGTACATTTACTCTTTTTTCATTTGTATTATATAAAAGTTTCCCAAAAAGAAGGAAGTACTCATAAGTCCCCAAATTAGGCGCATCCGAATGACCGCTACATGAAAAGAGCAACAAAATACACAACAACATCAGCAATAGCAACAATAACAACATCGTTATACGAAAAACGGATGTCACAATACAGACGATTTGTTGCTTTTTATTTAAAAGTTCCTCATTTCAATAAATCTATTTATGTATGAATATGTACTCTTTGTGTGTGGGTCTGTAAGAATGTATGTGAGGATACAAGTTGACCATTTTGATTACATACACTCACAACTACATAACCTTCATAAAACAAGTCGTATTAATTTATACTCAGTATAATACATAACTACTACATTCTACACCATAATGGACATTAGGAGGGTTCCTAAAAAGATATTGGAATTGATTTCTACCTACAGATATGTAACAAAACATTAAGTATGATCTGCTTTCGTTTCCCAAATAAAATAATTCACGTATAGTTTTTAAAACAAACCATATTTATTTCAGATATAATTTTATTTACGTTATTATGTAATGGAAATTGGTAGGAATAGCCTGGTCGGGATCTACAACAATTAATCTTTTCGTGTGATAAATCTCTTTCAAAAATAACCGTTTGTATTAAACTTACTTATTTCACCATTTCCATAAGTTGTCGAATGATCTAAATTCAAAACTTAAGCATTGTTCCTGTGCTGGATGAAAATTTCATTTTTTAATACGCACACCTTACAAATTTGAAATGCGAAATTATTTATCATCAATGATTCATTTGCTGATCTTTAAATTTTTTAGCTTTTATTTCAAAATTCTATTATTAAGAAAAGAAAATTATAACGATCTAACTAATGAGAAATTTTTAAGTTTAAATGGAAATTGAAATGGTAAATGGAACCATTCTAATATTCATGATAAAGTGCAGGGGCTATGTGTTATGCAAAAACTATGTTTAGAATTTTGCCTACATTCATTGAGTATCGGCCTACTTCCGGAATTAAGCCAAATAACTACACTTTCATTTACGTTTGTAGTCATGTGTTCAAATATGAATGAATATATAAGTAGGTTTGTGTATATGAAAAAGCCCAGATTTAGTTTTAACTGAGTACCCACAAAAAAGAAAAAATAGTAACCGAAAAAGAATTATAGCTTCTCTGTATATTTACAGTGAATACAAGCTAAATACGTACCCACTCACAAAACAACAGAAATTACATTTGAACATACGTAATAGTAGTATATAGAAATGAAAGTGCATTATCCTTAGAGCACGCGAGTCTAACACATTCCATATGTACAATGTTAGTCAGACAAAATATGTACTAATGTATAGCATGTGCCGACTGTTTTTCTTTTTTTTTTTTTTTTTTTTTTGCTCATTCCACTTTTCTTCTACTTTTTTTGCCTATTCTGTCCCATAGCGGATGTGGTCATTTTAGAACAATACCCTCAAAAAGCTGTAAAAGAGCCTGTTGATATTAGTTTATATATATATATTTTTTTAGTTCCATGTGACTTGTTAGTCAAGGCTGGTTTATAGTTTATAGTAGTTACAATTTTTATCCTTCCATTGCTTGTCGACTGGCTGGTTAGTTGGTTGCTTGGTGAGTAGGTTAATGATGATATGTAGAATGAGAGTAAAAATTTGTTTCGATACATGAAGAAAATAACTTGATAAAATGAAGTGATTTAAAATCAATAAATGCTTTAAAACTGTCAATAATGGTGTGGGTGAATTAAATTATTGGATCTCAAATGTTAAAAATTCAATATAATTCAAATTACATATACATATGTAAAACTTTTTATTTCCAAGAAATAATTAATATATTATGTTTGGAATTTAGAGAAAGAAAGAAAAAAAATGTCTTTGCTAGTTTCTAAACTTTACTAATTTAATTTTTTAAGTGTACAGGTATGTGTATATAGGACAATAATTAATGGGGTTAGTAAGAAAATATGACTTGTTTTAAAAGAGTCTTGTTTGAAATATTATACTATAATTTTGGTTAAATAAACCCTAATCTGTAAATAAGTATACTATATATCTCAATTATTAAGGGTTTTTTTGCTTTTAATCCTGTTAATATTTAAATATTTATGAACATACATTATGTATACGTACAACTAAATATAATAATATTTTTGTAGTGTTATGTACATTTTATTTACAAAAAATATATATTTTTCTTTGAAATAACAGAATTAAAGAGTAATAATAGTAATAATAATACAAAATTAATTCATGTATTACAAACATTAAAGAAGTTCTTTATATACAAATTATACCGCGAAATAGTTAATATTTTTAAAATATCAAATGACATTAATTTGATGGTTATTGTATGTAATAGCTGTTATATCTTCTTAAGATCAGCCTGTTTGTCTGTCGGTTGAAAGCACGCGCCTTTCACAACGCAAAAGTTAAGAAGTTAAAATTTTGCAAGATTTTGTTACTATTTAAATTTGGTATAACGAGCTTACAAATAAGGATGTTATAGAACAAAATCCATAAAAATTGGTCATTTTGGAGTATTTTTTTCACAACAAGCTATAAACATAAAAAGAAATGAATTTTTAAAAAATGTTCACATTTTTAAAATAATTGATGCAAATTTTAAAATATAATCCAAATAAATATTAAAGAACACAAAAATAATAAAATTTAGATCGATATTTGCCATTTTTTATTTTACACATACATGTTTTGTGTTTTTATAAATATATACATACATTATTTACTTTAATTATTTTCGAATTTGAACATCAATCAATAAATGTTATAAAACGATTTGACAT
Source organism: Chrysomya rufifacies (assembly GCA_014858695.1). Taxonomy (NCBI): domain Eukaryota; kingdom Metazoa; phylum Arthropoda; class Insecta; order Diptera; family Calliphoridae; genus Chrysomya; species Chrysomya rufifacies. Next base: position 14,777 of record JACGTJ010005635.1, on the reverse strand, counting down.
TAAAATCAATGTCTTAAATATTTATCACATTAAGATAGTCGATGTAATGTGTAATGAAAATAAATCATATTAAAACAACTAAATTCAATTATTATCGAAAAATATTTAAGATTTTTATTATTAATTTGGGACAATCCAAAATTAATAATAAAAAAATTCAACAGCAATTCAATTTCACTGTACAGTTTTTCAAAAAAATACACATAATTTTTTGAAAACTATCCTAATATATTTATATTTAAGATTTTCATGACATTCATCATTAATTGTGAGCACAAGGTGCAAATGTATAATTACGTTTTTAATGATTTTGTGGCTCGAAAACACTTTGATTAAACACAAGTCAGCAATTACTCTTAAGAAATCATTGACATTTAAGTAACGCCATTCATTAACGTAACACTATGTCAATGTGTTAGTGAGTACTAAGGTAGTGAGAATTTGTGTATATGTATGTTAGGTAAATATACCCGACAAACAATTTGTGACGTTGTGATTGATTCTTTCTCGAATATTTAACATTACATGCAAAAAAAAAACTTAATTTTTATCCAGAAATTTATTCTGCAAATACGTCAGAACCCAGTTTTTATTTTTATTTTAATATTTTAACGAATATTTTAACAAATTATATTGAAAACGACAAATACATATTCAATTTCCATTTATTAAATTGGGTTTTGATTCTTCACATATTCGTATTTAATTTTTGTATTTTTCCGATTGGTAAAATATTTTTTTTTCAAGAAGATAAAATAATCTTTTAAGGAAGGTTTTACATTTTCATTTAGATTTAATTCGAAAGTTATTTTCTTTATCTGGCAATTTTTTCTTTTAATTTTCTAAATATCTTAGACGGGCTTTTCTCAATTTGTATTACATATCTTATATTTTACATATTTCCGCTGAAAACTTGATTTCCCAAGCAAACGGTAGACTGAAATTGCTACTGAATTCTAGAAAAAATGTTTGTTGGGTAAATGCGTAAATATGATTAAACTGTGCAAAAACCTCAGATCAATTAAATACACAAACACTCATACGTATTCTATAATATAAATACGTATGTAGTATGTTGCAGACATGTAAGAGACATGGATACAATTTGATGCTCACTCACTCATTCATTCATTCGCCATTATTTCAAGATTGTGTCTCAACATTGACAATGATTGACAAACACGAATGGAAATCTCGAGATAAACAAGAGTTCCGTTTTAATTTTGTTTAATTTAAAAGTAAACGAATATGAATCAAATCGGGATAAAAGTAAAATAAATTAGCAAATGCATAGAATTGTAATTGAACTGAAATTGTTAAGTGGATTAATTGTCGATTTGTTAAATAGTTAAAGCAGGAGTAATGTTATTCTCACAGAGAACATAATATATTTTTTAATAAAATCTGTAATATATAGTAAAATACATAATGGTGGTTATGTCTTTTGCTACTTTATTTATAACTAGATATAAGAATATAAACTTGCAATTCTTATGTGATTAATGTCATACAAATACCTGATGTCATGTATATATATATGTTTGTATATCTCTGTTACAGGGGCAGAATACTATAAGCTAAGCAGCCAATATGTGAGTATAGAATGAAATGCACAAAAGAACAATCGTTCTAACCTTCTGGCTGTATGTTGCAAAAGGAATGAATAAATATATACATAAACACATATCGTTACTTAAAACGATACCGATCGTAAAATATATCGGGAAATGATATTTTTTAAATCACATTCAATTATTGTTAAGATTCTCTAAGATTTTATTCGTTACTCATATTCTAAAACAAAATTTTTTACCATAAATTTCTAGAATACTTTTGACAAAAAAGTGGCACTGACGCGCTTTTATATATGCTAAGCAGTATTTTGACAAAATAAATATTAATCAATTATATATTTCTAAATACTTGTCAAATAGAACACTTTGCAATTCGTGTCACGATACAAGTTGGCATAGAGAGAAACACCAAACATTTAATATGAAAAACACTAAAGAAGAGTACAGAAAAGAAAGAGATTATCAAGTATTCTACAAGATTTAAATGATAATAGTTGAATTTTCTTTTCAGGTTGGTATCAAAATATATAGAAAAAGTCATGTGTGATTTAAATTATGATTATCTTTTTGAATTGTGTACTTTCATATCTCTGCCTGTCCATCTATGTATATATTTAAGAATGTACATAGGTTGGTGTTCATGAACAGATAACATTAAATAACATAATACAATTATATAATAAGGAATAAAGTTATATTGAGTATTAATAGATTTAACAAAATACAGTGCATTAATATAATAACCTACAATTTGAATTAAATATAACTTAGAATACATGAAATGCAAACTCTTGTATTAAATAAATACAACAAAATTTAAATAAATGAATACTTGCATATGAATAATTACATACAAATACCTAGACATATACATGTATATTATACTCAGGAAAATCACAAATATACCAGTTACACTCAGTTTTTTTTTTTTTTTTATTTATTTTTTATCATTTTTTTAAATCCAAAAAAAATATTTAAAAATTTCTCTTGTATGTCTGTATGTAGTGTGTAGAGTATTATTAAACATTTCTATATTTTCGGTTTCACTGATTATAAATCTTAATGCATTTGTTAAAACATGATTTTGTCTAGTTCTAATGCTCTACATAATACATATGATGAAGAATTAATATACATATTTTTATTCCAATACATACATATGTATGAATGTATGTATGTATGTGTGATGCATATTTCCTTAACAAATAAGTAGATTTCTATAAATTATTTGTATGCAATTTACACTTATTTCATGGACTCACAATCCGTTTAATTAGTTTATTTAAGTTTTGTTAAAATATAGATGATAATATTATGCTTAACTGCTTTGGATTGTTGATCATTTGTTTTTTTTTTACATTCATGCATAGGTTTTCCGAAAATTTGTCTTCTTATGCATTTAGATAGATAGAGATAATATTTAATTAAATGCCAGACAATTTATTAATTGTAAACACTTTAAGTGATACAGCTCATGGGAACTGTAAGAATATTTTTCAAAGCAAATAAATTTAAATAGCATTTCTCATGTCAATGTTAATGATATTAGAATTTATTTCCTTTAGGGGTATTTTTATCGAAATATGGTATTAATATTAAGTAAATAGAATTTATACTTATATTTATATTAAATGGATTTTTTCTCTTCATTTGAAATAAAACAATTTCTAATAAATATAATATTATTTTAAATGTTTCGTTTTGATTAATAAAAAATAAAATGCTGATACACATTTGAAAAATCACGATGCGTATGAGTAATATTAAATTTATATTTTATATAAATTATTAGACGCACTTTGGCACATTGTCTTTATTTGCGTTTCCTATTTCAGTTTTGGTTATAAAACTTTCTTGCAAAGCATAAATTAAAATGTCATTAATCATTTAATATTTATTTTTTTTTTTTTTTTATATGTTGTGCTCGTATCTTTTCTTTTTATTTCTTTCATTTTTATTATTTTTCTTTTAAGCAAAAACATTTAAATTTATGAACTTCCGCAAATACTGATTTTGATTAAGCATGTCTGACAGTTTTAATTACCGCTGTTGAAAACTGATTTATTATGAGATTAATTACAGGAGATGATTTCCCTAACTAAAATGCAAAAAAAGCCAAAAAAAAAAAATGTTTAACATTGATGGGATTTTCATTATCCACAAGACAACAAAAAAGTATTTGTACAACCACTTGTGTGTGTGTTTTTTATTTTTTTATTTTTTCCCCTTTTTAAAGCTAAAAATAAACATGTCTTTATTTTAAGAGTTACAAAGTTTTTTTTTAAATGCTTAATATAAAAAACTTATCTCATACTTTTCTTAAACATGTTCTCTTATGAAAATAATTTAAGTTATTAATAAATCATGTCACGTAAGTTGTATAATGTCCGCAGACATGATATAATTAGTTTTGATTAGAGTAAATAAATATAATACGAGTACAGTTAGAAATAAAGCTACAAATAGAGAAGGAGATAAAAATAAAGATGATACAAATGAAAGAAACCATAATCAAAGAAATTATGTAATGAATTTTAAACATTCATATTCATACTTAGTTGAACGTGGATAACAAAACTCAAAAAAAAAAAATGAATTTAAACAATGAATTAGCACAAAACAACTGAAATGTAAAAAATGAAAAAAGGTACCAACAGAAAAAACCAAACGAAAGAAATCTTTTAAAAAGATAACAATAAATTTTATACTTGTATTAAAAAAAAAGACATGTTACACATACTATCACACCCTTGACAGTAATAAAAATTAAATTCATTACAAACATATACCAAAAACATGAATGAATAAACAAACAAACCTACAAACACAGTTACAATCATGACACTCGGTTGAAAGGAATAAAAAAAAAATTAAATAAGTCACAATACAATACAATTACAAAACGAAACAATAACAATCATATATTTATATACAAGTTCAAAACATACATAAAATATATTTATGTACATACATATGAGATATATGTATATAAAAAATGAATATAAATATATACAATAAGCATTTTATTTGTTTAACTAAAAGTAAATAAATAAACGTGACTTTATAACCTAAAAATTGCTTTGATTGCTGTTTTTCTTTCACTCAACGCTTTGTTATTGTTATTGTTATTATTTTTATTTTGCTTTAGCGGCAGAAATTTAATAAGTATCTGTTGGCCTTGTATTACTATATGACAACAATCATATAGAAATAAATGCAAATTATTTGCTTATCAAAATTTTTTGTTGCTGATTTCTTAAAAATGATCCCAAATTTATTTAAGGAAACGTTTATTTTTAAAGTTTACTTTCACATGATGGATTAATTTATTGATTGATTAAACATTTTTGGATGAAATATTAGACGCAAAATATCCAAAAATCAGTATTCATATACATTTATTTTGTAAAGTGAATAAAAATATTCGATAAAAAGGAAATATGTACATGTATTGGTTTTCGAGATAAAAGAATATATTTTAAAAATATTGCCAAAAGGATTTATATCTCTAAAAGAACAATTTAAATAACATAGGTAATATTACTCATACGCCAAACATACACATTATCTGTATTTACGAGAATACATGAATATATTTTTTTCTTGTACACTTCACTTATATAAAAGTATATATATTCTGAATCGTGGGTTCAAAAGAAATCTAAATATACATGTCCGTCCGTCGGTTTTGTATGTCGTTTATGAAGACCCTCTACCATAAAGCTGTACAACATGTGATTTGGCATAATCCATTCATAAATGGCCCAGATATCTTCAAAAAACCGTAATTTTTGAATATTTTTCAATATTTCGACTATTTGTGTACGTAATATGGACTTGGATCCTACATAAATCG
>JACGTJ010005599.1:0-10467 GCA_014858695.1 Chrysomya rufifacies | reverse complement strand
TAGAACTTAACTAGAACTGAACTAGAATTGAACTTATTTAATTTTTAAAATTAATAATATATTTTGGAACACTATCTTTGTTCCATATAATAATATAAAATATTGTATGTTCCTACGAAACCACTTAAACCCTAAACAATTTAACTTGTTAACCTTTATCAAATATCTATTATTAGCTAAAATAACAAAGAGAAAACTTTCAAATACATAAACTAGCAATTAAAATTCCATTTTAAATCTATAAATAATCTTTTGTTCGATTAATAAATAATTTGCTGAATTATGGTTTCCCAAAATCTCTAATACACACCTTCAACTTTAAGTTTTACAACAAAACGGAAGTGGATAAACAAATAGCAACAACTCTAGTAAAAATATAAACAAATATTGTAAACACATATATCTGCAGTTACAGCTAAATACAGAAAACTCTAAGTTGAATGGACAACCAACACAACAAAAAACTAAATAAACAAGTAGAGAAATTGTATGGAAGAGCAGTTATTTGTTCACATTTGAAAGAAAGACAAAAAATAAATAAAGTTTATATTAAAAAACAACTTTAAAATAGAAAAAAACATAAAACTATCCACTACATCGACAACAGCAACATGAGAGGTATCAAATGTAACAGTTATATATATATACAATTTTATACCATATATACACACCAATACTAATACAGAAAAACTCCTTACTTGTAAAGCAATCGTTATGTGCATAAAGAGAAGAGGGGACGTACTAACAAATAAACAAAGAAACCAATGTAACAACCATGCGAGTATCACATCGACAAATGTTCCAACAGACAAACTGACCGACCATACAAATAACCAAACTACTTTTTTCAATGCAATTTATTACTTTTTTTTTTCTATTATGAAAAATAAAAACAACATCAACCGAATACGAAGGTAGTGAAAGGACATTCATTCATTTAATGTTTATTTTTCTTCTTGATGCTCTATATACATGTGTTTCTCTATTGGTTCCTATGTATGTTGCATTTTTCGTCCTGAAACCCAAAAACATATTTTCCTAGAAATACTACAAGAAGATGAAATAGAAAAAATATAACTAGAAACACTAAATACATAATTACACCTTCAGTTTTTGGAAAGGTATATACATACTTACATAAATACTGTAGGTACTGATACTATAACTTTACCCAGAAACATAGAAAACATTTAACGTTTTTTACTAAGTTTTTGAATATCGTTAGCTGAAAAATACTCGATTTGATTTCTTTCAGAAAATAAAGGAACTTCTGAGAAATATTTTTTGCTAGGGAAACAAGGGAAAGATTTAAATTAAATTTTGATTCAAAATTAGAAAACAAGGTATAATAATGGACCTATTAGCTTTAATAGTCGGGATATGGGCCTGCAAGCTTTTCATGTTCAGTTTTAGTTCAGTTCTAGTTCAGTTCTAGTTCAGTTCTAGTTCAGTTCTAGTTCAGTTCTAGTTCAGTTCTAGTTCAGTTCTAGTTCAGTTCTAGATCAGTGAAAGTTTATTTTTAGTTCAGTTCTAGTTCTGTTCTACTTGATCTCATGCTTAGTTCTAGTTCAGTTATAGGTCTGTTCTACTTCAGTTTTAGTTAATTTTTATTTCAGTTCAGTTCTAATTAGTTCCATTTGATTTCTAGTTCAGTTCAAAAAGTCCATTGTTTTCATATTTCACCATTTGCCATCCCTGTTAGAATTGTGTTTAAAGAGAGTTTGTCTTTAAAAATATTGCTTTATATTTTTTCGAACAATATTAAAGTGATATGATTTTCTTTTGTTGGCAACATTTATTTAATGTTTCAGTGTTATAAATAGCAGAAACACTTGTAAAATAAGAAAAAAAAACTTCTCTTTTACTCCATTTGTCCCATAAAATTGAATGGAAGGGAGTTTGTTAACATTTTGGGGAGCATAAACATGAATTGAAGAAATAAGAAATAAAGTTTGACAGCTATGTAAAGGAATGTAGACAATTTCTTTTACCGACACACTGTACAAGAAGGTTAATGAATTTATATTCTACCAGGAGTTCCACTTAGATCAGCTATATGGAAAAGTGTTACAAGGTCAACTAAAATGTTTGCTAAGCAATCTGTCTTCTCAGTACCAATGATCCGATATCGAATTCATTCGGTAATCTAACGCATTCCATAAGCATTCCTGTGTATACCATAAATTTTTGCTTTTTAAGATCGATTTCCCATTGGAAGTAACAGTTGAAATTTATTTAGAACCATCATTGAATCACGCATGATTTGCAGAATTCCACTATCGAATATTTGAATATCGTTAGAGAATTTTATAATTCATGTACAGCATCAGGGAAATATCATTATAAAATTGACATTGGGGTAATTGGGTAATTGGGTTAGAAATGCAAAGCAATATAAAGATGCTTCTGAAGGCTTCCTCCACCACAGAAATGTGTGATAGAGGTGTATGTTGTACAGCGCTTAAGAACGCCACACAAAAATGTGTGACAGAGGTGCATGTTGTTTCACACTTAAGACCGAAGTAGGGCGGGATTTCAAATAGGGGAATTAGATGAAAGGTTATTAAGCAATTTTAAAACATTTTCTTTTTTGTGGAAAATGTTGCCCCCTTGGTTGTATAAACTAGAGTAGGGGCCTATATAAGGGCAACATTTAAAACAAAAATGAAAACGTGATTAATAAATTTTCAAAGCTGGTTTTAGAAGATTTCTTTATAGATTTAAAATTTCATACCTTCAAATGTCTTCCTTGGCTCCCCATTTCACCCCACCCACCAGCATAAAAGGATTTGTATAAATTCTTCCTCCCTCCCTTTCCCCGACAAGAAAAATCGCAATTGAAAACCATGAATAGGTTTTTGTTTTTTTTCTTCTTACATCCGATAATATACAACATATGTATATATAAAAGTATGTAAACAGGAACCACAAAAAAAGAACCTTCATAAACATACAAATACAATAAATTACACTGTAATACATATGTTAGAAACTGAACTATTTGACTATAACATAACCAAACATGTGATATTTACTAATAAACCAGGAAAACTAATAAAAATCTCTACAAAAAAAATCAACTGTTTTTCAAATTTTATGCATAAACATTTGCCAAAACAAGAACAGAAATCTGGAGCCTGCGCATATAAAATTCTACAACAAGAATATTTGACAGCTGTCAAATGTTTTTTTGGAGAGACCAAAAAAGGCTCTGTATATTTTGTTTAACAAATTCCGTGTAGACTTACAAAACGCATGCTGTTTGTCAGAAAAAGGAAAATTAGAAAAAAATACCCCCCCTACATGTGATTTTGTGTATATTAAATGAAATCCTTTGTGTGTCTGTGTGTGTGTGTGTTTTCCTCTTTCACTTTTCTTTTCTTTTTTTTTGTAGTTATTCTTTTTGTTTTCATATACAACTCTACAGTTTAAGTTTTATTGTGCAATTGTCATGTCTATAGTCTAGAGTTTATTATAATCCTTTGTACCGTTAAGACGTTTTTAAATACGGATCCGTTTGTTTTTGTCTCTCATTCTCTTTCACTACAATTCTGTCGATATCTCGTTAGTGTATTAAGTTTATTTTTTTTTTGCGTTAACAATTTATATTACACAAACACATATAAACTTAATTACGATTGCGGAATTTCTTTTACTTTTTTTGGTTGTTGTAACGGTCTTTGTATTCGTTGTTGTTGTTATTTCTTATCTATTTCCTTATTCATAAAATTGTGTTTACTATTAAGGGACTCGTTGTCGTGTTTAAATTTCCTAGTGCTAAATGTTAAATGAGACATCAACTATAAAAAATATTGATATATATGTTTTTAAAAAGAAAAATAAGAAAATTTTATAAATTTAATAAAAAATTAGGGTGAAATTTCTTTGTTAATAAGCATTGTTTTGAAAATAAACCTTAATAATTGCTAAACAATAAAAATCATTTTTTTGTTAAAGAAAAAGTTCTAAAAAAAAATTCTTAACAAGAAAAAGGTGGGTAATATGATGATATGATTTTCCATAAGAAAATACACTGTGCAAAATAAAAATTATAGAATAATTTAAATATTTTTAAGAATTTAGTATCTTGCCAATATTGTTGTTGTTATTTTGTTCTCTTAAAGTTATTATAGCACTATTTGTTAAAAGCTACTAAAGCTAAAAAAGGGGGGGAGGGGGAATATAATTTCGTATTATTTATTCTTCCTCCTGTATTGGTGTGGTTATACAAAATATTTATGTATTTGCCAGACAGTTAAATAGGTTTATATATAAAAGTTATTCTCTAAGCAAAAGATTTTATGAAATTCTTGATTTGAGGTTGAAAAATATTTTGTAGTTATTGTTATCAAACTAAAAATTTATAAAGTACCTTTAATAGTTTTAGCATTATACTGCACGATTGCCACACCCCTTACTTATTTGTGGACAATTTAAGCGATATTGTTATCTCGGTTGGTCTAACAGCTATTCCCGATTTTGTGTTATTTGCAATATATGTTTCATTTCAGTTAATCGCAATGATTTTATCTGATATTAAACTACACAAATATGAGTGTTTATGAAACTTTATAATGCGACTATATAATACCCTACACTATGATTTGGGGCTAGGAGAAATAAAGCACAATTCATAAACAATTTCTTTAAGCTTCATCCTTTCACTAAAATAATATTCTCTATTAAATTTTATTAAATTGTCTATCAAATTTGTAGTAAATTTCTTCAAAATATCTACCAAATTGAAACGTTATTTTAATATTTTATGCTTTTAAACCTTGAATCGTTTGGAACATTCGTATGGGGACTGGGAGAAACCAATTTGAATGATATTTAGCATATAATCTTAGCACTAAAAGAATGTTATCTTTGCAAAATTACTTTAAATTATAAATAAATTTAGGCGAGTTATTTGCTTAAATCTCCATACCGGGATTTACATTTGTATGGGGGCTAGCAATGACACAAACTTAGCATATAAGCTAAGAACCGGAGTCATATGCTCAAAACTATCTTTAAATTATAGACAAATTTAAGCGTGTTATTTGCATTAATACTCTAACTGGCAAGTACTTTGTCTGGGAACTAGTCGAAACAGTGGTTCGATACTAAACATTTTCAATAGAGATAGTGCTTGTGCCAAACCTAAACTTTGAATCATTTTATCAAAATAATTGCATAACTCCGGATCTACACAAGATTTACAAAAAAACGCATAGCCAGTCAGAGACTCATAAAGTGGTTCTGAATCGAATATATAGAAGTGTGAATTGAACTCAATAGGCTGCGCTATTGCAATTAAATTTGTTTGAATCTTTCAGATTTTGTGGTGACCAAATGTTTTAGCATGAATTCTAGCTGACAAGTTACCAGATTGCTGAAAGTTTTCTAGTGGAACTAATCCTTTACTTGTATATAAATCGGGTAATTGAAACCTAACATAAATCTGAACAAAGTCGGAGGTTTCTGTCATATTTGACACAGGGGTCAATTATAACAGGTTAATATGATTTCAACAGATTCAATCTGTTCTAAGGTACATTGAAAAGATATTGAAATAGAAATTAGTTCTGTTCCCATTAAGCACTTCAATATTCTCTGTCTAATTTACTTGATCTGTTGGGCCTTAAGTCAAAGCATTTTTACTTTTTTATTTTAATTTGTAGAAAAAAGAAAAAAATGTACAATAAATTATTGAAAACCGCTGCTAAATTTAAATTTAATATTGAATCATACAATGTTTGTTGTTTCAAACAAAGATTGAGAGTTTTGAAGGGCGTTACCATATGTTATTTTTAAAGTGATAAACGATTTGTCATAAAAGTTTATTGATAATTTTCTAAAAAAAAAAAATGCAATTTATCTTGGTTTATTTTTTCCAGTTAATAATAAACTATTTAAATTAATGTAAATATAACATGTTTATAACCTTATGATTCTGTTCATAATATTATGGTTAACGGTGAAATATACATAAATGTTACATGTTTATAACCTTATGATTCTGTTCATAATATTATGGTTAACGGTAACATATATATAAAAGTTATAATTATATTGTAATGGTAGCAACTGCATAGTTAAAGCAAATATTATATAATTTCAAAGTAAAATGTTAGAGTTAAACATAATATGATTGTAGCAACTGTAATATAGCTTACTTTAAGCATAATATTATTGAAATTTCTGTTGTATTTTAAAAATCTTTGTAGGTTTTTTTTAATTCTATTATATTTTAAACTTAGTTTTCTTTATAAAATTTGTATTCATTACTCGTTCAATGGGTTAACTATTTAGTTTAACAATTTGCTATAATCAATAATCATTACTATTGTTATTCGTATTTTTTGCTATTTATGTTTGTTTTTTAGTTATTATTTATACTTTTTTGTCTAAAGTCTGCTCTATCTATTACATTGTTATTAGAACAAAACTTTGCCTTAGAGACGCAAAATGACGAGCCAGCCAATCAATTGTATAAAAAAGAAAATAATATATATAAATCATTTTAAATTATTTACCAGACACTTTATCTCTCTCTACTCATTAGTAAAGCTATGTAATGTGTGCTTATGTTGTTTTTTTTTCAGCAAATTATAAAAAAATACAGAAAATAATTAAAATGAAATCAATACACTTTGAACAAGACTAGACTAGAACAAGTAAGAATGTTATATTCGGCTATGCCGAATCTTATATACCCTTCACTTAAGTTGGCTAACACAAAAAAAAAAAAAAAATCCTCCAAAAATAGCTTATTCCATTCACCTTTCCAGATGGTGGATTCCGGTAAAATGTTGCCCTGAAAAATCCTCCAAAATTCAATAAAATTTTCTGTGAAACAATGAAGTCTCTAGCATTTACAACGGCTGCACAAATCCAAAACAAAGATTTGGGGTAATGTGGTGTGTTTGTGTGTGTGTTTATGAGCAAAACAAAAACAACAATTATAAATAAAATTAAATAGTTTTTTGTTAATAACTCGACTATTTATTAACCGATTTAAAAAATTCAAAAAACCAAAATTTTAATAAAATTCATACTATCGATTTATTTAGAGTCCAAGTCCGTAGTACGTATAAAAAGAGTTGAAATATTGAAAAATATTCAAAAATAACGGTTTTTAGAAAATATCTAAACCATTTATGAATGATTTCTGCCAAATTTAAAGAGCCAAATTCTCGCGACCCTCAGAAATAATTTGATATACATATCGTTTAGCTTTAAGGTCGAGGGCCTTCAAAAACGACATAACAAGCAACGTACGGACGGATGGACATGCATATTACGATTTTTTTAAACTCGCGATTAAGAATATATACTTTATGGGGTCTCTCAGATCAGAATTGTACAAATTACAAACGGAATGATAAAACTTATATATATACCCTATCACTATAACAGAAGGCTATAAAGAATAATTAGAACAAGCATAATAATTTCTTTAAAATCACAATTAAAATCTAATAATTTGTGGTTTTAAGCTAAAACTAGTAACGTAAATATTAAAAAAACAAAAATCAAGAATTAATTATGTTTTTATACCAATTACAGAGAACTAATTTAGTAATACATTTCCTTAATTTATTTTTTAAAAATAATATGACATCATTATCAACAATAAGGGCTCTTGATATCATAAAATTTAAAATTAAATTTCGTAACAAATACAATAATTTTTATGTAGTCATTTCTAAGACTACGTAATTATTCTTGTCATTAAACTTTATTATTTCTTATGTCAATCAATCATTGTAGTTTTTTTTTTTGGTTTCACTTTTTTTTCTGAACATATTCACATGTTTGTTATTCTTTTAATTTGATTTTTTACCTAAACAAAAATTGATTTTTAAAATCCTCTTAAAATTTTGCTTGATTTTTGCACATTTTTTTTTCTTTCCTTATGCAAAAATCTAGACTAAATAGTGTTTAAACAATAAAAAGATATTTAAATAATTAAATTTTGTAATCGTTGTTTTTCGTTTGTTAGCAGTTTTAAAAGAAATTCTAGTATTTTTAATAAGCTTACATACAAAAGCAAATATATTTGTAGATAATACTTTTTTGTTTGCATACACAAAATACTTAAATATATAATTAGATAATTGTAAATAAGTTTTGAAAAAAAGAAGTCTACGTAATATTTTTAGTTAAAGTCCGGATTTAGTTTTTGTTATTTTAAGACTAAGTAACTTACTGCAGTGTTTAGTTCTTATATAAAATGTATACTTTACTTCAAGTTTAATTTAAGTTTACTTCTAGCTCAGTTCTAGTTTAGTTTTAGTTAAGTTCTGTTTCAGTACTAGTTCAATTTTAGCTCAGTTCTAGTTAAGTTCCTAGTTTAGTTCAGTTCTAATTCAACTCTAGTTCAGTTCTAGTTCAGTTCTAGTTCAGTTCAGTTTTAGTTCAGTTCTATTTCAGTTTTAGTACCAGTTCAGTTCTGCTTCTAGTTCAATTTTCAATTTAAGATAATTTTCATTTCAATCAAAACTTATTTTAATTAAAATACTTTTGATTTTAACTTTCCTTAGCCTAAATCCAAAATGACCCTATTTAATATACAAAACCCATAAACAAATTAAAATTAAGCAACAATGAATCACTGTTAATGGCCTAAATGTATATAACTTTATTGATATTAACTATTTCATATTACCAATATCATGTTTAATGCATATTTGATGTTAAATTAACATTTCGTTAGTTTTGCCAATCTATCTCTCCCCCTTATTTGCCCTCGAATTTTAATTTGAATTATTTCCTGCAATCTAGGGTATGGATATGGTGGTCAACGACAAAAAGAAAAATATACATATTTATATAATGTTTGATTTTATATTATGATTATTTTGTATTAAATAAAAATACCTGAAATACCAGCGTATTAGTTATTCCCTTAAAAAGAGAAAAAAAAGTGATGTCTGTCGCCCAAAATTAATGCAAAACATTTAACATTTTTTCTTGTTGTTGTTGTTGTTGCTATTTGTGATTCATGTTATTGTGATAAGAGTGCAGGTATGTATGTTTATAGAGGGAGAAGATTTGCTTGGAACGTTGCTGTAGTTAGTTTCGTTTTTAGGCTCAAAACACATGATTAATGACTTCTGGTTATCGCAGATCAGATGATGTTTTTTTTTTTGGTTTTTGGGGGGAAATTTCAGTACCTCTTGGGTGCGTTTTAGTGGCTCATTATGTTGTTTTATGGGTTTTTAAGGTGATTTTGGTTTTTGTATGCGGTTTCATATTAATTTTATATTAGAATTTTGTTTTTGTTTTTTTCTTTTCTTAATGAATAAATTTTGGGCGTTTAGTTATTTGCTTGTCATTTAATTTCATTTAAAGAAATTTATTATTTTAACAAAGAAAATTAAAAAAAAAAACACTAAAATTTTTGTTTTGGTTTTCAAGATTTTTGTAAATTTTCTTGTTTGATTTTGTTTTTGCTTTTGGTAAATTAATAATTTTACTCTTTTTGTTTATTCATAAAACATATTATTAATAAAAAAAAGAGAAAAAACAAAACCTGTATAAATTTGCATAAAATTAAACAATTAAATTTAATCTTTTTTAATCGATCATTTAGATTTAAGCCTCTGCCCGGTGTTCCAGTCATTTTAAAGTCAACTTTTTTTTCCAAATTAATATTCATAACTTAGATAAGTCAATTGTAGAAACAGAACAGCTTGGCCGAATCTTTAATACCCACCATCAAATAATCACAAAGTCTAATTAAATGATAACTGTATTTATATGAAGTAAAATTTAGAAGAAAGAATAAAAGAAGTGAAGAAAGGGAGCATAGAGCCTCAACATATATACGTCATTCCGGTCTATTTTGAGCGATGGCTTTTATTTCCCCTCCCCCAGTTTCTACCAGATTTCTCCACTTCATTCTTCAACTGCCTACTACACGTTAATGATGGCAGCCCTCTTCTTCGGCTAAACTGTGGATTCCATTCGATCGCAGTACGTGCGATATCTAGAGCATCTTTTTCTCAGTGTGTGCCCAATCCATCTCCACCTTACGGATTTCTATACATACTACGATCTGATTAGTGGTCGACCATAATCTGGCGTTAGATATAATGTTAGGTTAGAAAATTTTGTGGATTTTTCGCAGACATCTGTTGACCAATACTTGCAAGTCACGTGGGCAAAGATTTCCACATTTACAACAATATAATAATACGGATTTTACGTTGGAATTAAAGATTTTAAGTTTTAACATTCCGTGAGAGAGTTGTAGATCTCCAGACACTGCTGAGATGTTCAAAAGCCTGTTATGCCGTTTTTAGACTGTATCCTCCTCCGAGCCTCCGGTTTTGTTTATAATGCTTCCAAGGTAGCAGAATGTGTCAACATCCTCGACAAGTTTGCCTTGAATTTCAAATAAAAACATTATCTTTTTTTGCCAAGTTTCTAACGATACATTGAAAATTTCATCGTTTACCTCCAATCATTTCATAT
>JACGTJ010005594.1:0-12197 GCA_014858695.1 Chrysomya rufifacies | reverse complement strand
ATAAAATTTGAGGTGTATCATTAGATAGTTAGAGTTAAGTTGCAAAACAAAAATGGGCGTGCCACGCCTACTTTTCCGCCCACCTCCCATATAAGCCCAAATTGAAAAATATGGAATTTCTTTGTTACATCATAACATGAATACCACATTTGTATGCACAAATGGATAAATGGGCGTGGCCCGCTCACATTCTGCCCATTTCAGCATTTATTTCATTTAACCTCTTTTGATGGTGGGTATCAAAGATTCGACCAAGTCGAATATAATCTTACTTGTTTACAATATGAACAACACGATATCTTACTTGTTGACAAGGAGTTTAAATAATCACTTATATTAAGAATTTAGAATCAATTTTAGATATACCTTATTTGTAAATTTGTTATTGTAAATTTGAAGAATCATTTTATCAAAAGCCAAGAGGCATAAACTCGAAACTCTAAATGAATTGCAGTTAAGCAAGAACTAAAACTAAACTAGAACGGAAATGCAAGTAAAATTGATCTAAATTAGAAACAAAACATATCTAAAGAAGATCTATTCCGGAACTAGCATATATCATGAACAAACTTGTAATCTAAGTATTCGAAGCATTTTTGGGTTTTCGTCCCATTGTATTCGAAACTATGGGTTGTGATGTATAAATGAATCTGTTCTGATTTTATCATGACACTGTTTAAAACATAAATTTATTTATATTTGTAATGAACAGCACTATAGGTTTGCTTGTACAGAAAAAGTATTCCGTATACAGAATAGTAGTAGTAGACGACCATTAGTCTGACTGGGCTCCCATATTGCATATTTAAAGATTAGTATCTTGTTAATAAAAACATATAATGAAATTGTTCATGATCACACCATTGTTTCAGCTAGCTGCCACATAATTGCCCGTCCAGAATGGGGGTTTATAAATATAAGTGTTTTACCAGAATAGGAAATCAACTGTATAGAACAATTATGGATAAAAAAGCAACTTTAAAATATTCAAATCTAGAATTCGCTATAAATGTACTTAAATTTTGCGAACAATATTTATTGTTAATACTTAATTAAATTTATATTTGTTAATTTATAAAAACTTCATTCATTTTTTAAGTTAAATTAAATACTTATCAAATCCCTTTACTCGGCATTCCCAAAAATAATATGTTCCAAATTCTGGAACTAAAATCTAAAGAGATTTGTAAAGTATAACCTACAAGTATTTAATCTTTTAGAATTTACTTTATTATTCTACTTCTCACCATTTCTTTATCTTTCTGTACTTTTATTATTATTCTCAAGTTTGTTTTTCTTGTTAGTTTTGTTAGTTAAACGATATCAGGGCCATTTAAATAAATATGATTGATTTATGTGACAATTTGTTTGACAGCTATTTGTTGTTGTTGTTCTTACTTGTACGTGTAGTTTATTTCCAACATGGTTCAACCACTTAACTGTACCCTACGAACAAACTCAAACTTAAATTTTGTCATGGAATCGCTAAAAAAACCAACAAATTACAAAAATGTATTGAAATATTAAACTGGTTTTTTGTTTCTATTTTTTTCTTTGTTTTTGTATTTAATTTATGACATTTTATTCTTCTCATACATAACTGAAACATGTGTTGTAGTTGTTAGTATGTATTATGGCTACAATGTTGTTGTATATACAAACATACATACATACATGCTTTAATTCATTCTGACCGATGAACGGTTTATATGTTCTGTTAAAATTTATATTAAGTTTAAATTATCTAATAAAATATCTAAAATATATTTTCTATTTTGCATTTGTTTGTGGTTACTAAAAAAATCATTAATATTTGCATTTTGTTTTATTCAATGAACCGAGACCTTAGTCTCGGTTTGTTTTGAATTGTTTGTTTTTTGAAATTTTTGAAAGCTTTTAACTTTAATGTTTTTTTTCATTTTTTTTAGAATTTTTTAAATTTATTTATTTGAAGCAACTTGTTTTCAAAAGTTTTTGTTTTCGCTTTGCAAAGTGAAATTATTTGAAATTCAATGAATGTCAAATTTAATAATTTCATTAATAAAGTTATTTGTATTATTGATGTCTTCCTTTTGAAAAAAACATTCTGTCAACAAGCATAACATAAATATCAATAATTATTATTACATTTAAATATCAGTAATTATTATAATTTGTCATTACAATTAAAAAAAACTGGATTTATTTTGAAATTTTTCATATTAAAACAATCAAATTAAAAATACGAAAAATATTGAATTAATTCAGAATCCTTATCATTCTTTCATATTATCGTTAAGACAAGAATGCATTTAATCACTAATTGGTCGAGATGAAAAATTTACGTAAATGTTTCTTTGACTATATTTGTAGTCAGTCATAGTGACAAATCTTCCATAAATATTAATAAATATCCCAGTCGAATATCTAATAAACAGGAAAAAGTGATGTGGCCAGTCAAGTCGAATCAAATGACTCTCTACATTATATAAACGGCTGGTATATTTGTATAGAAACTAGGTTCAATAAATCAGTATATGCATCTGTAAATATGTAAACTTTTAGTTTTTCATACTAACATTACTTTTATATGGGTACCAGTTGAATTTAAAGACCTTGCACAATATATTTCAATAGGTTACGTCCTTCTACATGCTGCTTTAGCCACATATTTAAATAATTAATAATCCATTAAAAGCTTCATTCAATAGTGATCACTTGTGTCATTTTATTTCACGGACAGATGCAAGGACACTGTTGAAAAAAAATCAGGAAGTATTTTTGAGTTCAAGGATTCCGTTGAGGTGGGTATATTGAACATTTTAATTTTGCACATATTAGTTTAAACCTTTTATATCCTATCCATCTCTAAGCTTAGTTCTCCAACCGAACGCTAATTTAAATCAACAAATCTTCAAAAGTCTGTTTATTCTTAACTATATTGAACTATAATCAAATTTTATAAATGAATATGAGTTTCTTTCATATTTATATATATTTCAGATCCTGTTAAGACTCTAAGTTCTTTAAGCTATGACCGTTCGTCTGTCTGTTAACAATTTGGCATAATTATATCTCCCGGTTTGGTATAAAAATAATGGGCAAATCGAATCATAAATAAGAAAGATAAGAAAAATAATGCTTTTGAAATTTGGGTATTATTACTAAATATTCAGTACTAATCTCGTATTTTCGGGGAACTTCTGTTTCATGTTAAAATTTAACGATAAAATTTTAAATTAAAAGTTTATCCTTTGAAATTTGACAATTTTTTTTATAGTGTAATACCCAGTATTCGTAAGTAATCGAATTCACTAGGACTAATGAAAAGAAACCAATAAAAGTGCATTAAGCACATAAGTTGTAAATATAAAGTTGAAGAGCAACGACATTTTAGGCGCATAAAAACGTAGAATGATAGTCGACGATCTTTAAATGTAAGGAATTTATTCTTCAGTATATTCTAAATATTATGGTATATATTCGATTTTACATTTTTTCACATATAAAAACTTTCCGATTCTATATAATGTGGTGAGTATAAAAGATTGAACTATGTCGACTATACCGCAACTACTCGTTTTTTATATGTTTGTTCACATCATCCCCTGGAATAAAAATTTCATTGAAATATTGTATAAAATGTGGTGGAAATTTGTGTATATGACCATAATATTGATTTCTGTATGATTCTGTATATTTCTACGAAAATATCCATCTGTTAAAAATATAATCTTTATAGAAACTTATTGTTTATTTTAAAATGAAATAGTTTACCTAAGAATTACATAAACAAGTATCTTATAAATTGAAGAATATTTAAAAAAATATGTCCTTTGCAACATGTAATATTTTTGTATAATATTTTATAATTTACTTTATGTAAATATCGATTGCATATTGTACATTTTATGAAATCTAATTAAATTGAAAATAATCCTTTCTTGTTGCACTGTAATCGTATTAAGATACTTTGTTTGTATGATTCTAATCTAATACCAGACGCTTGTAGCTTAATATCTGTCGTCTCTGTGAGATATTGTCAATTATATTTTAAACTGTTAAATCAATTCTCAAAACTACATTTGAACTATGAGCAGTTTTTTTTTTTTCTTCTCTTTAATATCTTAAATTAAAGCAGAGTTTCTAAAATAATTTGTAATAAATTATACTAAAATATCTCAACATGTCTGGGTAAACAAAAAATCCAACAAAAAAACATTTTTTTTTCTTATCTAACAATTGCCAACGGCATTTCATTTGGACACCTTTTAGTAAACAACAAATTAAAATAAAGAACGTAGCTGAATAAACCCCAAAAATAAACAAAAAAATTTTAAACCCAAATCTAAATGCCAACAATTTATCTAAACCGAAATGAAAACAAGAAAATGTTAAAACTCGAAACCGAAACTAAAGTGCAGACCATAAATTACTAGTTTTTTTTTAACACAAAATTTTAAATTGATTTCGGTTTTTTTCTTTTGTGTTAAACAATACATTGATTTTTTTTCTCAGCATTTAAATAGATAAAAATTGTTCAAAGAACAAAAAAAAAATACACATTGATTTTTAATACTGCGCACGCAACAAATATACAAAACCTTTAACAATACAACAACAATTTATACTAAAAGATAAATTTCCAATATGGTTGAAAAACAAATACAATAGGGGATACATACACAAACACAATTAAGCAACCATTGAATAACAAACACCCATGTTTGATAATCATTATGACTTTGCATGGATGAAATTTATTTTTAGAAAGACGCATGGCCGCTTCAAAGAGAAAGCAAAAACAAAAACAAACAGCAAAAACAACCACCAATAGCAAACGTACATATGGCAGATGAAACGCAAACTAAAACCATTTTGAAAATGTAATAGTGTTAGTGTACTGCGATTGATGTGTAAATGTAGTGGTAGTGATTTTTTTTGGGTAATCAGATAAATGTTTTTTTTTGAAGAGCACAGCCATCACACAAACCTGAGAATTTGTTAGGAGCGATTTGTATAGGAAATCTTTAGGTTTATAAAAGAATCTGAGAGAATTTTTATTAAAAAAAATATATAAATTTCTTATGAAACGCTAACGCTCGAAGATACAGCATTTGAATTGTGAAACATTTTGCTTCTTTTAGTTGTTGAATTGGATAGAGGGAAATTTTGTTAAAGGTATTTTGTTGTTGTCTAAGATAAATAATATAAATTGTAGTGCTGCACTCTGGTGTTATCGAGTGACAACTGGTAATGCAGACGAACAACACTAGATGGCTAGTTGTTAAAAGGTTTATGTCTTTACTAGTATTTCAAAATAGTGGGATATTTCAAACGTTGTTAATATTTAATTAAAATCTAGGAGTAATATTTATCATTTATAATATCTTAAATATTCAATTAACAAAAGAATTTAATAATTTATAAAACAATAATAATTTAAGCTTTTATTTAATCCCCATATTTTAGTACCAATAACTGCTACTGGAGTTGTTTGTGACATTTTAAGCTTTCTAACAAAACCTTGCAGAAAAGTTTTTTTTTGTTGTTATATATGTTTTACTTTTCCTTATAATAGCACAAAATATACATATGTATGTATAGAATATAGTAGTATATGGTTTGTTAATATTAGGGTTGTTTATATATCCTATACTATATACAATTTTTGTTTCCTTTTCTGCTTAGATTCACAATATTTTGGGCGTAGTACTTATTATGTATTCTATTTTTATAAATAAACAACAACAACAACAGTTTTCCGTTTGTATATTTCTTCTTTTCCTCTATATACCTTTTTATTCTTTGTTTTTTCTTTATTTAATATATACTAACATATACAAACATACATACATACATACATACATATAAACTGCACACTTGGGACTTTTTTTGTTAATTTTTTGTTTTTATCATAAAAATCGATAAATATCTTTAAATGGCAAAAATTTATCACATTACAAAAGCAAAAACAAAACAAAAATATACAAGAACAATTTTATTACCAAACATAGAACACAGTTGTTGTCTAATTTCTTTTTTTTTTTTTCTTTCTCTATTTCTTCATTTGGTTACTTTGCCAAAATATTTTAAATTAAATTTCAAAATGATAATAAAAAAATAACAAATTAGAAAATTTTGTATAAAATTATTACAAACAAAAAAAGTTTTGTATTATATTATTATATAAGTAGTTGATTTATTTCAAAAGTGTTTTGATAGTTTGTATACATATACATACATGCGTATTTGCCTCTACTGTGGCAATTTAATCTTAAGTTTCCATTTATTAACAAAACTATTTTACAAACTAATTTAAGAGTTATTGTTTATATTTTTAAAAATGTTAACTCGTTACTTTGATTCTATTTCAAAATTTTAAATCTTTACTTAGTTTTTATTTGATAATAAACTATGTACACAGAAAAAAAAGTAAAATTATGCACTAATTAAATAAAATATCTAAATTGATTCATTCAATTAATTTTGTAATTTAATTTGCACCTCTCACCAAAATGATCACAATAACTATCAAAATTAATTAAGAGAACAAATTTTAAAAAATACATTTCGAATTAAAAAATTAATTAAAACAATTATTTGAGTAATTGAAAGCACATGTTTAATAATTGGAAATTTTTTTAATTTTTTTTGAAAAATCTTTTTAAATGTTTTTTAAATAAACTTCAAACTAATATTAATTGAAAAATTAATAATTTTTTCTGTGTAACTGGAAAATATAACTCGAATTAGTTAGACTTTTGAATCGTGTTTAACAACAATTAAACAATGTCCAGGTATGAAGCTAAAAGACGCTTCCGACGGAAAGTCTAAGTGCGAATTTTAAAAAACTTTCTTTTTGATCCACAATAAAAGAGTGTAGTTTTAAAATTCAGATGTGCAAAAGTTTGAAATTTGTTAGCGTTTTGATAATATTTGCAGTTGCGAAAGAAAATTTCTAGGCGTTCTCTTATATTTTTTCTGTTTAACATTATTTCTGAGAAGCTTAAAGCATTTCGTTTTAATGTTACCTAATATTATAAACTTTTTATCGGTTCTATATTTTTATTTTATTTTAAAGTATATCAAGAAATACTTTTTTATTTCGTACTTAATATTTCGAAATATAAATCTAGGATGTATAATACAAATATTCGAAATATGATTCTGAATCAATGTAAGTAGGTCCGTTCATGTTTCTCTTGAAAGCACAATGGAGCTCGATCGGTTTTTTAACACATGAAAAATGTTAAATTAAAACAGTCCCTCTTTCCGCCGACCTCGCATGCGAAATCAATTACAAAATACAAATAAATTGTGATGGTTATCTTGTTGTTCTTGTTTTAACCGACTGTTAATTTATTAGTTAAATAAATAATTAAAATTTTCAAAACCTAAAGAATTATCGATATATATTATTGTGTTTTTTTTTTAAATTGAAATTTAAAAACAAGTTTTACAAACATTTGAATAAATTATTAAATTTTTGATTTCCAATTGATTGTCGTAATTTCAATTTAATTGAAATTTCAAATTTTAAACAATATAAAATTGTTTTTTCTTTTTTTGTACCCACTATTAAGAGAGGAGAGGAGTTACATGGGGTTTATCATTTCATAAGTAGCATAAACAAATCTTAGTCTAAAAACCCAACAAGTATGATTCAGAATCGATTTATCTATGTCCTTCGGTATGTCTCCTGAAACTTTCAAAAGACTAAATCCAAAAGGAAAAAAATTTATTTTATATTGAATCACTTGAATCATTGAAATAAAATAAATTGTTTCATAATTAAATAAAGTAATAGTAATTTAAACGGGCTGCAGAACGAGCTCCCCTCCGGGCTAGGGTATAAACAGTTAATATAAGGAAATAGTTCTATGTCCTCAGGGTGCTTAAATGTTTTGGAAAATAGCCAAGACTTGGGTAGAAGTTACAACTTGAAGAGGTGGACTTATTTCAAACCTCCTAATAGGTACATTAAGTCATTGAATAGTTGCCAGGTCCTTCAACTTTAACAACGAAATGAAAATGGAACGTATTCATAACCACAACATGCAGAAATTTGAAAATCTAAGTAGATCATTGTGGATGTCATACCAGCCTTGAAACAAAGTAAATTTAATGCTAAACATTTTAAAAGCCACATTAAATTCAAGAATCTGGAATAAAAAGACAAAAATTGTATGTGTTCAGGTGCCTAGTAATATGCGTTTGAAACAATCCAAAAGCTTGACATCAGCACCTGAGCTTTAAGTGGCTATCATCCTCTGCAATCACACTTGTAGGTAAAATTGTAATGGACTAATAGTTGTTACGAGAAGAAAAACCTTTCTTGCTTTAATTGCTTGACTGGTTCGATCTTCCTAATGCTGCAGACTTTAGCAAAATGGACTTAGAATCTTACGAGGATCCAAAATATGTTAACTTCTTACAAGCGGAATGATAAACTCAAGGCAGTATTTTGCTTAGGATAGATGCATTAAAAGAAATATTGATAAAATTCAGGTTACAATTGATCAGATTCTTTTATAAGAGATCAAATAGAATAGATAGAATGGTATCAAAAATGCTTTGTTTTAGAAAATCTAAGTTATAGGGTTTGGAATATGCTCTTAACTTTTGTTAGGAGGTCTATATGTTATTGTCTATTTGCTTCTAAATTTAATTTATCATATTAAATAGTTTCGATTGTTGTGTTAAACATTATATAACTTACTACATTGTTGTTATTTCAACCTTTTAATTATAATTTTAGAATTTCAAAAGTTAATTCAAAAAGTTTTAAGTTCATTTCGCTTTAACCAATAATAACACAAAATTTATTGTATTTAGTAACTTATATTTAATTTGCAGTCAATTTTATTTGTTATTTGTGTCCAAATGAAGCCATTCTTTAAAGTTCTGTTTTAAATGTTTCCACAAAATAAATTTTTATTGGTTCTGCACTTTTTATCTTTTAAATATGAAAAAAATAAAAAATATAGGTTTTCTTTGTATTAAAGTAAAGTGTAGTATGTGTTTGCAATTTTAAGTGCTTTTAAATGCGTTTTTAATTTCAATTCGATATAAATTTGAAAATTTATTACTCTGTCAACTAACTGAGAGTAACTGAGAATTTATATTAAAAATGTTGCCTTAAACATTGCTCTATCTAGTAAGACAGACAGTTTATATGTAATTTTTTTCTTAAGTTAATAATATTTATAATTTATAATTTTTCTTTCTCGCTCGTTATTTTATCTACTGAGTAGACATCTAAATTTGTACCTTTTTTTTTTTGCTAGTTTCATTAAAATTGTCGTGTCAAGTGTTGTTTAGTTCTTTTTTTTAATTCTTTAGAATTTTCGTTGTGTTTTTTTTGTGGTTTTCATGATAGCGGTTGGCAAAAAGGAAATTTGATATGAAACTGCATTAAAGTTCTTTTTCGGTTTATTATTTATATATATTTTCTACACACCATCAAAAAATGATGAGGGTTATATTGGATTTGTCATTTCGTTTGTAACATTATACCTCAACATATATTCTGGATCCTGCTAAGATTCTAAGTTGATCTTGCGATTCTCATGTATTTGACTGAAGCCCGATAGAGATCTCTCCGGAGGTACTAAATTTTGCACAAATATTTCCCTTGTGTAAGATTTCTTTGGTATGGGAAATTTGTAGAATCGGTTCCTAAATAAGAGAGTTATGGAACAAAAACCTTTAAAAGTGGATAATTTAAGAGATATTTATTGCATAATGTGCCATAAATAGTGGTGTGCAATATAATTATAAACTTGGGGGATGCTCCTCCCTCTTTTCCACCCACCTTACATATTAGGCCATATTAAAATATATGAAATTTATTATATCTAATATATCTATTGATTTTGTGCAAACATAAATAAGGCGTGGCATTGGCCTAATTTCATTTTCCCTGACCTTCCATGGGATCGGTTGATGGTGTATATCAAAGTTTCGATCAAGTCGAATGGGTATACAAACCTTTAGATCGTATAATTGTGCAAGTTTTAAACCGAAAAATAATGGGCTACATATTGGGTTTAACATTCCGTTTTTAATTAGTCTAAGATCTTAGTATATATTTTCGGTTTTGTTAAGATGATAGATGTAGTTATTTCCTTTTATGAGATAAATCAGTGATGATGCTCCCGAGAGGTAACATAGGAGGAGCAAATTCAATCATAATATCTGCCAAAGTTTCGAGCCTTAGGTTTGTAAACAAAAAGTTGTTGAACTACAAACTTATTTACAGGATTTTCTTTCTTGACCATCCTGTATATAAGGACAATTTTAAAATTCATAAAAATTGTTATTTACTGATGGGTAGGTAGCTAAAAGTAGTTAAAATTCGACCAAGTCAAATATAATTTTCGTTATTTTTCTTCTATTTTTCTTAAGTTTTATGTTATGATCATATTTTTGTCCTTTTAATGATAGCTATTTTTTTTTTCTTTTGTTTGTTTTAAACAAACTTCACTCTTGTTTTCTGGTATTAATTAAGCCAGTAGCTATTTGGCAAATGAGTTTGTATGTTGGCTAAATTTAATGAAACTTTAAACATTTATTGTTGTTATTTTTGTGTTCCATTGTAAAGTTAATTATAAATTATTAACGAAAGTGTTGCAAATATTAATGCGTAATTAAAAACTGCCGACGGCAATAAATTATTTAATCTTATTGTCAATGTTTCAATAAACCTAAATAAAATACTTGCAAAATTATATAAATTTCTAAAACAATGACAGTCTCGACTATTAAAATGAAATTTTACATGAATTTCAAAATGAAATTTTATTAAATTGTTAATATTTAATAAAAATTTATTGTGTGAAAATTTCAATAAATTTGAGTAAATATTTTCCAATTTGAATGTTTAAATAAAGTATATTTAATAGATTATATATTTGTTAATAGTTTGTTTATATCTATAATTTTTATTATAACTGTTTAAAAATTAATTTTTATAGTGTTTGTTTTGTAAGACATTTTGTAACAAATCAGTTTATTATTGAAAATATTTGAAGAAAAAACCAATAAAAAAATTTCTAAATATTTTTAAATAAAATTAAACTTAAATAAAACAATAATTTAAGCAAATTAAGTTATAATTTTTGAATGTTCTTTTAAACATATTCCAAAATTACAACAAATATTTTAAGTTAATGTTTTTTTTTTTGAAAACCATCTCAATATTTATTTCATATTGAAAATAATAATAAAAAGGTAATAAAATCACCTTAAAAAAAAAACAAAAATGTTTTATGTGGCACCATTTTGGCATGAATAAAAAATTTATAGTTTTTAAAAATGAATTTAAGAAAAAATAAAAACGTTATATCATTGTTGTTTTAAATCATCTTCATCTTCGTCATCATCATCATATTTGGCAATTAAACGCCTTTTATAAGAACCATAAAAAAGCAATTAAAATACAGTTTTAAAATCCATTTCAACTTTTATGTTCAGCTCTTTCAATTAGTAAAATTTGTTTGGAATTTACATACAAATAAATAAATTATTTATTTATTTATTTATTTATCTATTTATTTTTCTAATCTAATTTAAACCTTTTTTTATTAAATTTAAATATTTTAAAAATTTATTTTATTTTATAAACATTTCGAAATGAATTGTTTTTATTTCAAAAATTTTATGTTTTTTGTATTAAACAATGTAATCTTGCAAATCTTTGCGTTTTTCGACTACTGTTTCTTTTTTGTTCATCTTCTTCTTCTTCTTTTTTCAATAATAAAAAATTAAACTAAATAATAGAAATAGATTTTATTGTTTGTTGTTTTATAAGGCCTTTAAAATGATTTTATTTTTTGCAATTTTGTCGCTATTTTTTTGCTATTAAAACAAGGTTATAACCATTAATATTGAACAAATTTTGCAAATATTCAAATATAATAAAAATTTAATCGATATTCTTTAAGCGGACATTCCAATTGGTGAATATTTGAAAAAAAAAATTAAACATTAAAGTTTATTGTTAAAAAATGTGTTTTTTTTATTATTAACTACGATATTATCTTAAGTAATTAATAAATATTTTTCGTAACATCTACGCATAACAAAATTAAACTTAATGTTGTATTTATTACGAAATAAGTGAAGTAGTCTTCCTAATAATGTATACTAATATGTTGAAAATTCTAATTACAACAACAAGTAAGATTACATTCGACTTGGTCGAATCTTTGATA